>JAQQSV010001655.1:25986-52071 GCA_028646515.1 Pseudochirops corinnae
TTTAATCATCTCATAAAAGAGGCAAAGGATAATTGTTACAATGGAGGCGAAGAACAGGAAGGCAAAAGGGAAAGAGTCAACCTTACTCTCATTGAACTTGGCTTAGGGAAGGAATGACAGACTCTAAGCTGAGTATCTTGCAACACAGGAGAATAGGGGGGATGAAGATGAGAGGTGGGATGATGGATGGCAGGGTAGGGTGGGGGGGGGAAGGGTTGATGTAAGTACACACATCTGTAAATGGACAGGGACAGGGTAGAACAAGGAGAGGGCGGTCAGGATAGGAAGGAGGGACATATAATCAGTGTCTCACAACATGCCCACTGTGAGAGGTTCTGCGTAATTACACATGTACAGCCTGTATCTAATTGCTCATCCTTCTAGTGGGGGTGGGTTATGAGGGAGGAAGAGAAAGAATCCAGAATTTAAAGTTCTATAATCAAATGTTAAAAATATATATGTGTATATATACAATTATTATCGTTATTATTATTATTATTATATTTATATATTATATAATTTATATTTATATATTATATATATTATATATATAATTATATTTATATATTATATAATAATAATTATAATATTATTATTATTATTACATCCAACTGGGACTTAAGATACACAGGCACTGTGGTAGGGAGATCCATCCTGCCCTACCGGAAAGTCAGAGGGGTGATGGGGGAACACATAGGAGAGACTAGATTGGGGGAGGGGTTATACAATGGGATGGCTGTTTTGGGGTGGTAAGCAGGGGAAAGTTGGGGAGAAAATTTGTAACTCAAAATCTTGTGGAAATGAATGATGTAAGCTAAAATAAATAAAAGCTTAAAAAAATAATAATAATAAAATATAGTCTGAGTTTTTTCCATTATTTGATCATTTCCCTAGCCAATTACTTGACTATTTAACTTTCTGTTAAGGCAAGGCCGTTTTCAGTGTGGAGGGTGTACTGTCCCAAGCTTCAGGGATTCTGTACAGCTGTTTTCAGAGACACTTCTAGGGACCTGTAAGTTATCAGTTCTTCCAAGGTGGTATGATCTAAGAAGAGGTGTTTACTCCTCTTCTAGCCTGTGCTCTGGTCTATGAGTTACCACAAGCACTCTTTTCTGCCCTGGAACTGTGAGGAAGGTCCCTTCTCCATTGATGCCACAAGTCTGCTATGCCAGTGCTCCTCCTCACCACAAAACTGCCAACGAGATGCAAGTATGTGTAAAGCAACAGAGTCCTGCCTCAGTGCTAGCAAAGAGATCCCTGTAATCTCTTTCTTATCAGTTGTTTGATCCCCTTACTATCTGTGGGCTGAGAGATCCAGAAGATTCAGTTACTCCCAAGGCCTGATGCTCCTGGTTTGCTGTGACTGAACTCTGCTCCTCTCTCACCCAGGTCCAGCAGACCTTTCCTGATGATCTTTTAAGTTGTCCTTAGCCTCTGTGGGCTAAAATGTCTGAAAATTGCCCCTGATGCCAGTGATTCAGTCCCCTGAGGCCTGCTCCAGGTTTGCTGTGGCCCATTCAGTGCTGGTGCGGCTTCCACTGGACTGTACTACTCTCTCAGCCTGGTGCCACAGAACTTCCCTATTAATCTTCCAGGTTGTCTTGGGCTGGAAATTTCTTTCATTCTATCTTTTTGTGTGTTCTGCTGCTCTAGAATTTGTTTAGAGTCATATTTTAAAGGGATTTGGAGGGATCTGGGGAAGAGCTGAGGCGAGTGTCCCCTGCCTTCACTCTGCCATCTTAGCTCTGCCCTCAGAAGTAGTATTGTTCTGAAAAGCAAATGAGTTCAGGATGCAGTCCAGGATGACCTAACCTGAAAATCTGAGCCTAACTATACATGAACAAAGACGGATATTCAGTAATAGAGGCTGAAACATTTTAATAAAGAAAATCAGAAATGAAGAGATCATTTGCTTCTTGAACACCCTGAAAACAAGAATGCAAGAGGTGTGAATAAATGCACCTGCTTTAGGAAGGCAACAGAAACAGACTGACAGCGGAGAAAACAGTAAGAAACATCTTTCTAAATGCACACAAAGGGATAGGAATAAATGCAGAAGTCTGATGGAGGTAACAGTGAAGAGGTAAGCATGGGGCATTACGAACAGAATTCAATGATACCTTGCCTGAGGGTGAAATTTTTAAAGTATTGGAAAACATTACAACATGAGACGGTACATGAAACAGGTGGGAGGGGATACAAGCGGGACCAAAAGGAAAGTAATGTGGCCAGGTCAAATGAAGGTCTAGCAACCAAGGGAAGATGACCTCTGTACTCTCAGAAAGAAAAAGGCTTACAATGAAATAGGTAACAAGGAGGGGAAAGGGAAACTTTGCTTTGGTGGTAGGAGGGGGTTCTACTGCTCCTATGGGCGAAGATGATCAGGAGGTGGGAACCTGGCACTGAGTTGTGGCCTGGAAGATTCAGTGCTTGCAAAAAATGGAGGGGAAGGGGACTAAAAATCCTAGGATCAAATGATACCTGAAGGAGTTGGAGAGTGAGATAGAATGGACCCAGAGAGATTCTGAGACAAATGGATGAAGAAGAAAGTATAGGTCAGTCATGGGCTACGTAATCAGGTGGGAAGGGATCCTACCATGGGGCGAGGTCATCCCTGACACCTGCAATAATTGGTATCGTTCTGGTAGTGAGGCACAATGGAAAGGGGAAAGGTACTATGCAAAGCTTTGCAAGGCAGTAGTGGAAACCACATAGAGGGGAGCACCTGGAATGGATATCTTGGACATTTTAACTGCATGACTGAAGAGAAAAGAGGAGCCAGACAATTATAGAGATCATGAATCAGAGCATGAAGGTCTACAGTAGACAGACAGAAAAGGACTAATGAAGTAAGTGAAGGAAATCACTTTGGGAAAAGGGTACAAAAGATGAAATTTTAAAAAACTAATGAACAGGACAAACTAAAGGGGAGAAAAGGAAGGAAGAATATATTTGAGAGGGAAAAAAGAGAAATAATTACATAACAGGGTAACAGGAAATTATATAACAGAAAAGAAAAAGGAATATTAATAAGCAAAAACCCAAAGGGAATGAGTTAACAAACTGGAGTCGGGGATCAAAGGTGAGAGAAAGGGAACTTATAGAAATAGATCCACCTTAAAAAATGGAAAGCAACTGAAGGAACATAGTACCGTATTTATTGCCAGTTCTCTCTGTCACTCTGTTCCTGTTGCTGTCCTAAATCATTATGGGGGGGAGGCACAACACACCAATATCAGAGGACGGATGGAGGAAAATATAAACCTCTCATAACTTTAAATGTGAATGAATTAATCTAATAAAATGAAAAACTGTGACAGATTAAACAAAACCCTGCAATGTCTTGCTATACAAGAAACATTTAAAAAACAAGTACATACACAAAATAAAACTGATGGAATGAAAGAACAATTCAAATCACTAGTAAAAGAAATGTAAATTAAAACAATCCTGAGGGGATAATCTCTCAGAGAGCCAACCCATATAACATAGTATTTTTAGAGAGGAAAAAAAATCAGCACAACTGATCAGTACATTGAAAAAATCTTAAAATGCGTAGCATGTAACACTTGAGTACCTTCCAGCTCCATGAAGGAGTGGGTTGGGTTGGTGGCATCCTCTTCTGTCTCTTCATGAGTGCAGACTTCTACATCTATTCCTATCCCCTCTTGTGCATTTAGAAAGAAATGTTTTACTGTTCTCTCTGTCACTCTGTTCCTGTTGCTGTCCTAAATTGTGACAGCCTGCAAACTGGTGAAAAATACTCAAAAAATGGCAAGTCAATCTTGGAGGAGATATGAAACAACAGGCATGTTAATACGTTGCCGGTTGAGGTATGAAGTGGTACAACTATTCTGGAAAAGAAAGTGAAATTTATGCCCCAAGGAAGCTACTGATAAGAAATCCCCTAATACTCTTAAATATTTACAGCAACACTTTTTGTGATGGCTAAGAATTGTAAACAAAGTACATGCC
Source organism: Pseudochirops corinnae (assembly GCA_028646515.1). Lineage (NCBI taxonomy): Eukaryota > Metazoa > Chordata > Mammalia > Diprotodontia > Pseudocheiridae > Pseudochirops > Pseudochirops corinnae. The sequence goes on from JAQQSV010001655.1 coordinate 29,962, forward strand.
TATCAATTGGAGAATGACTAAACAAATTGTAGTACATGAAAATAAGAGAAGAGGATTTAGGAATAATGCTTTAGGAAATGATCAAAGTGTTGAATACAGAGTAGCATGGAAAGATCTACATAAACTGATACAGAGTCAAGAAAACAATGTAAATGAAACAAACCACTACACACCCACACACACACACAAAATCAAAAGTAAATAACTGTAACAAAATCATGAAGATCAATTTGGACTCATGAAGAGACAGGAGAGGATACCACCAACGCAACCCACTCCTTCATTGAGCTGGGAGGTACTCAAGTGTTACGTGCTACACATTTTAAGCCTTTTTCAATGTACTGATCAGTTATGCTAATTTTTTCTCTTCTCTCAAAATACTATGTTGCATGGGTTGGCACTCTGAGAGGGGAAAGGGATACTTGGGATAATTAACTATGATGATGTAACAATCACTAGATAGTAATAAAAACTTATTTTTTTTAAATTTATAAGTTGCTGGAGAAGATGTACCAGTGAGCCACAATGAGCAAAATGAGGTAATGTGACCAGGAAAGACAATGAATGGGATGGGAGTACCAAGTTAGCAAAAACTACAGTACTCTGGTACCTGAAGGAAGATTCCACCTGTGGACTTTCAGGACAGAAGCCAGAAATCAAAAGACAATGTGCAGGGAGAGACAAAGTCCTATTAAGAAATGAGGACAAGTCAGTAAGGGGAAAGTCATGCAGGTTCCCTGAGGGGAAAGACAGTGCAATCTCCAATACCCAACAAGGGTCTATCAGGACAGCTGAGCACAGAAAACACTTTTGGAGGGAATGAACACAGCGAAAAAAATACTATGGGTTAAAAGAAGCCTAAGAGACAAACCAAGTAAAAGAAACTAGTGCCATACCGATAAGCAGAGCCCCAGAGGGAGAAGATGATTTGTCCCCCAGAACTACAAGTGTCTTGAAGAAATGAGATTAAAATAATGAAATTAGAAACAAATTAAAATAAAAGTCAGGAAGAAAAAAATTAAAAGGAGAATGGTTTAGAGCAAATGGAAAATTTTACCCAAATAGTATACCTTCCTGAAAAACGCTAGCAAACAGAACTCAATTCTAGGAAATAACAAATATTAGGAAAAAAAGACATGAATGAAAAAAATAAAAGTAAACATAAGTTATCTACAATCAAAAACAAATTATCCTGAAAAAGATCACATGAAATTTTAATCTTCCTAAAAATGACCAGACAAAAAAAATTTGAATATTAAATTTCAAGAAATAAGAATTAACCTAAGTGTCTGAGGATGCAGGCAGGGAGGAAATTACAAGCCAGGCACTAAACTCATTGAGGAAAGAAGGGAAGTGAAATTGGAGGTCTGAATACAACAACTAGAGAATTCTGACTGAGGAGTAGGTATGTGTTACTAAACTGCAAAAGGAAGAGAAGTTACTGAGTGATGGAGGTTAAGGGGGAAGAGTAAGGAAATGAGTTACAGTGAAACCAGCACTGGAAAGGGTAGTAAAGGGGCTAAGTTTCAACAAAAGCCAGAAGATGAAAGAATTGGGAAAGGAAATTTATTAAAAATTATACTGCCCAATTATATGCCAACAAAATTCATAACAGTCATTTATTAGCTCTATAAATACTTGCCCTCTATGTAGCTCAGTTTCCTGATCTCTAAAATGAAAATAATAATAGTATCTAAATTCCAGGGTTGTTGTGAGGACAAAATTAAATTATATTTGTAAAGTTCTTTCTAAACTTTACAACATTATGTAAATGATACCTACTATTGTTATTATCATTATAACTTAAATGAAAATTTACAAAAATATAAAATATCAAGATTGACAGAATAAGACTTTAACCCAATTTCAGAAAAATAAAATTTATAAACCAAAATACTCTCCCACTGGGAAAAAAATCTCAGATCATATGGTTTTACAAGTAAATTCTAGATAAGGTTCTCTATAAAATTCAAAGAACAATTAATTTCAACATTCCAAAAACAATTTGCGGAATTGTTCCACATACAGAAGAGGGCTTAACAAACTCCTTCTAAGGGACAAAAAACTGGTCCAGAAACCTAAACAACCTAAACTATCCTAGCTATCTATGCACAAAGATGGATATACCCTTGATCATGTTATCACTCACATGGAAAGGTTCACTTGAATAATCAATGTTGAAATTCCTTTATCCAATAACTATCATTTCAGTTCTCCATATCCCTTATTCCTCCCAAAACTATTTTTTCCCTCCTCATCACCACCTAGAATCTCTCATCCTCAAGGTATTTAATAAGGCTATTACCACAGCTTTGCCTATACTCTCCCCTTCCATTCTAATCTCTGATCTCTAATGAACCATTTAAACCTTCTACTCTAGATTCCCTAGGTACCTTTCTTTGCTTTATCACTGTTCACACACCTTGCCAAACCCCCTACCCCGGATTACTCACATACCATTTGCTCCCCCTGCTTAACAGAGATGGAGAATTTCCTGAAATAGTGGCAGTCTTAACTAGGCTCTCACTATAACAAGGCAACGCTTCTCCCTAATTAATTCCTCAATTCCACTCCCTATGGAACTTATACCAATCTCTTTTCTCCTTAAACCTTCCTTCAGAATTTTCTCCACCACTCCTCCCCCCCAAGAGGATTTGACTTCAATACTTTACAATCTCAAATCTTATTTGCTTGTCTTCTTATTTGACAATTCCCTCCTTCCCTCTTTTCATAGCAGATTCACTTTATCCCCAACCATTTCTCACGTCTCTTCCTCACTAAAGTCACCATCCTTCTATTTTTACCCTTGGTTCCATCCCCAGCCTCTTTCTCCAACAGATTCCTTCCCCCTTCTTTCACTTTCAATCTTTCCCTACTTACCGTTTCCTAATTACCTATTAACATATTTAAGTTTTCCTCTTTCTTAAGAACAGACTCCCTAGATCCCATCATCCTTCATAATTATCACACTACATCCATCAATCATCACATTCTCCACCAAACTCCTTTTGAAAAGTTTTCTAGTCTAGATTCATTGCCTCCACTTCCACTTTTCCAATTCTCTTAACCTCAATCTCGTTTTCCATCATGAAATCATAAAACAAGAAAAATAAAATGAGAGGGGAAACATAACCAAAGAACATAAATAGTAATCACTTTATAGAGATGCTGTGATTATTTACTTGGAGAATTCTAGAGTGGGCAAAATTAACTGAAATGATTAAAACTGGCAAAGTAGTTCAACATAAAGTTAACCCACCAAAATCAGTTTTTCTTTAAGAAAAACCAGCAAGAGGAGATAGAAAAAGATTTCAATTTAAATAACTATAGAATGTATAAAATATTATTCACTAAGAAATACACAGGAATTATAGAAATAAAATTACAAAACTATATAAAAGATGACTAAAAAAATGAAGAGATGTTAACTGCTTGTGGCAGGGTACTGTCAATATAGAAAATGGCAATACCACCTAAATTTATAGATTTAATCTGTAAATGGACAACTACCAAAGGATTTCTTTATATAACTAATACACTGATTGGGAGGAACAAAAGTTCAGGAATCTCAAGGGAAATTATGGGGGAAAAGCAGGCCAAAAGTGGGACCAGCGGAACTGGATTTCAAATGATGACACAAAACAGTTATCATGAACATTATCTTGTTCTGTTAAATAAAAAAAAAAAGACAGTACTCCCACTGACTATAGGACTTGAAAGAAAAGACTTGATGACCACTTATTAGAGTATTATAGAAAGGATTCTTGGTTAGGTACAGAGTGGACTAGATACATGGCTTCAGAGTTTCCTTAAAACTGAACTTTCTATGATTCTATAACAAGATTCTGGCTTTTCCCTTACCACTTTACTCATTTTTATATCTCTCCTGACCTTTGATATTTTATGATATAAAATTATACATGTATATTAAAGCATATGTTTTATATTACTTTATATTTTCTACTTACCTAGTATCTTCACAGCATAATGAGGACTCTCCAAGACAACTCCTTCCTCAGTATCAAATATAGGATTATCTATTCCAATTTTGGGAGGAATTTGTGCTAGTTTCTTAAGTCTCATGGAAGAATTAAGATCCAGTTCTTGTTTTTTTCCTTCTTCTTCTCTCCGACGCCTCATGTCCTCTTGCTGTTGGCGAATTCGTTCTAGTTGTGTACTTCGACGTACTGGCATCATTCTTGTTCCCAAATCTCCAGGACAATCAACTGCCATCTCTCGATGTCTCTGAGGTTCTTCTGGAGATGTCAGATCAACATTTTTTATTTCAATGTCTGATTCATCTGTAACATGCCCATTCATATGGGAAGTTGTCATGGTTATAGATTAAAAATATGCACCACTTTTTTTTATATATCAAACTAATTATCCTGATTCTGCCATATAAAATTCATTTTTATTCCAGAAGAAACTTCTTGAAACAGAATCTTCATGATCATACTATGAGACTCTCTCCATGAAGGAAATCTAAGAAAAGATGAAAAGTATGAATTAGAACTGTAATACAATGGCAAATTTTATATATTGCTGAATCTACCAGTCTTCACAACAATTTATAATTGGTCAAAATCTTTTCCTTCAGATTTACAAATTATGATGCATAAAACTTATTTTAATTAAGACAGTTTTTACTAGAGTTTAAAATAAGGTGCCCCAATGTTAAAGAATATCAAATTAAACAAAATGCAAACACAATGGGTTTTAAAGATAAAGACCACACCTGCTGGCTCTGGAAATGAACCATAAAGAATTTACCCACAAGGATATGGCAGTAGCAAACAGACCAACCTGGGATACCATGTTTTCAATATAATTCTCTACAAAAATATTCTGAATTTTTATGTAGTAATTTTTCTTAGGAGGTCAAGAACTAAATTGCTACAAACAGGCTTTAATCAATAGCTGCCATTTACAAAAGAAAACAACATTTGTCTTATTTTTCTCAGGAGACTACATAGGATAGTTCAAACAGAGAAAAGTCAGAAAGGATGGCTCACGTTAATTAGGATAACAATTTTATTTGACTAGCAAGACCTTTGGATGTTCTTAGGTCTGGATCTGTTGGAGTCCTTTTCCCAAAGACCCTCAGTTGATACCCATATTCCAAGTACTTCAGGGTCTTCCCAAAATAATCTACCAACTAAAATGTTCAAGATTAAATTACCTAACTCTGACCTACCGCCAAGTAAAGAGTAAATAATGTGAATTTGTTTGGGTTTTTTTGTGACACACTATTTTTCTTCAAAATAAAAAAAAATACATTACTATGTGTTCTCATTACTATGTCTGAACAGACAGCACTCCTGGATCTACAAGATTCATGCTATAGAAACTGAATACTGTGAGGATTTTTAAATTCACCTATATTATTAATCCATCCTTCCTACTTTAAATTTTATGAATGCCTTTTTAACATCACAATTCATTTATATGCCCCCCACCATTTCCCAACCATCAAAATTTCTCTTGTGACAAAGATTTCTAAAAACAAACAAAAAATCCAATTGAGCAAAATTCATCAACACATGGGCCTATAACTGCCAATATTTCACACACATAGAGAGACTTCCCCTTCATCCTATTTCAAGAAGATGAAGTACATTTTCTCATCTCTTCTCTAAGGCCTGGCATGTCATTAGCACTGCACAGTCATTGCTTTCCTTTTATTTTTTTCCCAGTTACACTGCAGCAGTTCTTTATGTATATTTTGATGGTTCTGCTTACTTTACTTTGCTTCAATTCATTTAATAAGGCTCCTCATCTTTCTTTGAATTCCTCAAATTCATCATTTTTTCCTGAGTTGGGCCAGGCCTACTTCTGCACAGGACTCAGGGAAAAGGGAGAAGTCCCTGTGAAGAAGATGAACTTTGGAATTGGAATGAAGCCAGGCTGTAGGCATAGCTGGAAATTCAAGTCAAATATGAACTTGGTGGGTAGAAAGTAGAGGTTTCTATATTTCATGTATAATGGGAGGCAAGGCCCTAGAAATTTTGTCCCTGGTGTCTCCATTACCATATAAAAGGCACCTCTCCCTCACCGCCACCAGACCTAAAGTTATCATTTGAGCTTTTCAGTAGAGATAAAGGGAAATCATGGCACTCAATTGAACCAGAATCAGATCAACACATAAACTGGCCTGTGTTTGGACAATTACAGCCTTAAAATAAATTTACTTTTTAACCTTTGTTTTATCAAAACAATCATTTGCCAAGGGTAAGGGAACTACAGCTAAAAGGCCAAATTAAGCAACCCTTCTCCAACGTCCCCCAAATCCCACAATGATTTTTTATATTTTTACAATATTCTAGCCACATAGCAAACAGCAGGTCATAGTTTGCTGAGTCTTAGTAGTTTGCTGATTCGTAAATCTATGCCACTCATTACCTAGACCTAGGAAAGCTAACTTGGGATATGTAGCATTACCAAAAAGGAGCAGAAAAATTTTTTGATTCAAGTGACATGAGGGAGAAGGCAAGGACTTGACCCCCCGCCATAGTTTACAGCCCAAGAGCAACAGCAGCGTTGGGAAAAATCCCATCTGTGAGTCAGTAAGATTAAGCACCCAACAGATGCAGCATATTAGGTGCTAATCAGAGGGAGAGGGATGGATGTAGAACAACCTCACAAATGTCCATACAGATGTCACTAGGCTGGAAGGGGGCTGTGGGGAGGATAATAATAAAAATAGCATTTACATAGTTTTAATAGCATTTACATACATTTTAAAGGTTTGCGAAGCACTTTATCATCTCATTTGATCCTGAACAACTTAATGAGGTAGGTGTTATTAACCCCTTTTTAGAGATGAGGACACTGAGATTGACAGAGGTAAACCTTTCTAAGGTAACCTTGTCAGATCTTACTTGTCCAGGTTTACACAGCTAGTAAATGTCTTAGGAAGAATTTGAACTCAGCTCTTTCAGACTATCCATTGTGTCCACCTAGCTGTCTCAAAAAAAGGTTCAGAAGTCAAAGAAAAAAACAAAAATCTCCAAAATGTTTTCTTCTCCAAAAATAAGGAAAAATCTCTACCAAATTAATTTTGAGTAAAATATTAATGCTGATTAAGAAATTTTAATATATTCTTAATGTAGACTACATATTCTAAGTATTTTTATAAAAGCAGAGAAATACTGTCTTCTCTGAGAACTGAAGAGAAATAAGATACTATACATCATATTACACAAAAGATGCATTTTTCATTGCCAGGCAGCTAAGCAGCAAACTTTTAAATTTTAAGCATCACCTTAGCAGGTGAATGACATTTGGATAAAGTAGTATTGATGAGACAAAACTAAAACTTAAAACAAAATTATTCTCAATAGGAAGCTAAATGTTACAATATTTCTAATTATAATCAGCATCTTTAAAAAATGCATGCCTTTAATCTTGATGGAGACTGAGCAAAAGAACATAGGCTTAACAAAACAACAACTTGTACTGCTAATGTTAAATAAGAATATATTCTAGTTCAGGGATATCCTGGGAACCTGCAACCTCCAGGCCACACATGGCCCTCTAGGTCCTCAAGTGCAGCCCTCTGACAGAAGGCAAACTTCACAGAACAAATCTGGATTGGTCAGAGGGCCACATGTAGCCTTGAGGCTGCAGGTTCCCCACCACTGTTCTAGTTCATTCAATCTCTAAGCAAATTGAGTTGTATCCTTCAATAAGAGAACCTACAATAAAACTATTCATACATATCCTAATACAGGTAATAGCATAATTTAACATATTTTGTTTAATTTTCTTTAAAATAAGCTGACACCAGATTTGTGGAGGAGAATCCTGGAGCTTTACATAATACTAAGCAAAAACAGCACTAAATAACTAGAACTCCACAGTCAGCACAAATTTGTGTAGGAGTTTTAGTAATTCAATTGAGAGTTCTACTCTTCTGTGGAAGAGTCTGGGAGAGAAAACAAGGGAATGCAAGACATACAAACACCTAGAAAATTAAAATTGTCAACTCCCAAATTTGATTCTGCAATACCCCAAGGATATTTTAGTGTTTTAACACATTCCGAAAGGTCTCAAAAATAAAATTTAAACTTTATTTGGAAAGTAAATAAGGCAAATTCTAAAATGTTGCAGGAAATCTAAAGCAAATTTAGTCACAATCTCATATTAGCCTGTTTTCAGTCATGGAATCTATTTTATACAATAATGAAAGCAGGTTAATTACTGAAAATTAAACTAAAGCTCTTATTTATCTAGAATCCAGTAAGTGAATGTTTACAATGATCAAAAGACGCATACTTGAAAGATCCAGAAATACTTCCTCAAACACCTAAGAAATGTTATATTTCATAGTTTTAGGAGAAAGTCTAATTTGTTACACTTATTTTGAAAAAATTACCAGAGGAAATATGGCATACAGAAAATATCTGACTTAAAACCAACCCACATATTCAAAATACAGGTGGAGAATTTTAATACAGACTATCCAATTCTCCTTTGTTTTCCAATTCATTCTACCGAAGGAGTGAAAATTAGCTTATTTTATACAAATAAATTTAAATTGACACTATTCAGATTAAAGAGTTACTGCATCCTCTTCTCAAGAGAAGAGAATACCCCACCCATCTCACCATCCTTAATTCAACTACCCCCAATGCTGCTGGACAACAGGGATAAGAATATTCCGGACATCAAACTGAACTTTCCAATAACAAGGGTTAAAACAGGCTTTGTGGACTGACCTTGGATGCTGACCTGACATTTTACAACACTATTTCTATGGAGGAAAAAATTGTGTTGTTACATGGAAACAAATTTAAGGTCACTATCAGGAAGAGATTTAACAATTAAAATTGTCTGACAATAGAACAATTGTCATGAGAGAACCTAGTGAGGTCCCTGTCAAGTGGAATGTTCTGATTTAGGTGGCTTAGTCCAATCATCTACAAGTGATCTTGTAAAGGAGATTCCTGGGAAGAAGTTGGACTGGATGATTTTTAAGGTATAAGACTATAAGCTTCTGACTTTAAAATCAGAAGTTCACTAAATCACTTCTAGCTCCAAACCTACGATGCTACTGAACTATTAAAATGTCAATATATTAAACAATTATGATATTAGATATAAAATCAATTGTAAGTTCCACAGACAACATATACAAATCTTAAAATATTTAGAGAGTAAGAAACTGGAGTCAAAGAAATATAGGGCCAAAAATGGGGCAGCGAGGTGGCGCAGTGAATAGTCAGGGAGTCAGGAGGACCTGTGTTCAAATCCAGCCTAATAGCCTATTAGCACTTGCTAGCCCTGTGACCTTGGACAAGTCACTTAACCCCAATTGCCCTGCCTTCCCACACTCCAAAAAGAGAGAGAGAGAGAGAGAGAGAGAGAGAGAGAGAGAGAGAGAGAGAGAAAGATAGGGCCAAGACTACTTCAACATTGGCTTGAGGAAGAGGAAAGGAGGTTAACACTATATATAGCATGGAAGACTTCAGGATCAGAGAAAGCTCTGAAAAATCCTACAGACATGGCCAGCTAATCATGGGCTCTCAATGGAGACACCATGAATTTGCCATAAATGTAAAGTGAGAAATTCATCTCATCAGCACTATATAGTTTAGCTCCAGAGGTGTGTGTTTCCCAGGTTCCTGAGACTCACAAATGTGAGAGTGCATTGAGCAAGAAAGGAAGTCAGTTAAAGAAATCAGTATGAGACAAAGTAAAGATAACAAGAGGGATTAATAAAAAACTGGGGAAGAAAAAGGCTGTGGGGATCTAGGAGGAAAGCAAAAAAGATACCTATGTACTAGGAAATGGTAAATTCAAGAGAGCAAAGAGGAACAGAAGAATATCGAGCTGGAGCCAAAGAAGAGAAAAGGAACGGAAATTCTAATGTGCAGAAATTCAGGAGGATGATCCATCTGGATAACGTTTGTCATCAAAGTTCTTCCAAGGTGGTAGGGTCATAGAAGAGGTGTTTACTCCTCGTCTGGTCTGTGAGTGACCACAAGCACCCTTTTTACGTTGTAACTGTGAGGAGGGGTTCCCTCTCTATTGCCTCCATAAGCTTCACCATGCCAGTGCTCCTCTTTGCCCCAGGACTGCCACCTAGGATTGTGACCCAGATCCAAGAACGGGCAATCTTGCCTCAGCACTAGCAAAGGGACCCCTACAATCCTCCTCTGAGGCGCCACTTGATCCCCCCACCATCTTGTGGGCCTAGAGCTCTGGAGTCTGCTGCTGCCACTACCACCACAGCCCCAGGCTGGGGATGGGCCATGCTTCTCTCTCAGAGAAGTCCAACAGACCTTTCTTACTGACCTTCCAAGTTGTCTTTGGTGTTTGTGGGTTGAGAAGTCTGGAAACTGCTACAGTTGCCTGTGATTCAGTCCCCTGAGGCCTGCTCTGGGTTTTTTGGGACCCAGTCTGTGCCAGTGCCCATGCATTTCTCTTCCCAATTTTCCCTCTACTTCTCAAGCTTCAGGGAGTTTGTGCAGCTGTTTTCATGGATGCTTCTAGGGACCTGTAAATTTTCAGTTCTTCCAAGGTGCCCTCCACACTGGAAACTGAGCTCTACCTTAACAAAAAGTTAAAGTCAAGTAACTGACTGGGAAAATGAGCAAACGATGGAAAAAACCTCAGACTACAAAATCTTATTTGGGTGACAAAGAAGATCAAAACATATAACCAGAATAAAATAACAAAATCAAAGCTCCTACATCCAAATCCTCCAAGAAAAATAGAAACTGGTCTCAAGTCATGGAAGAACTCAAAAAGGATTCTGAAAATCAAGTAAGAGAAGCAGAGGAAAAATTGGGAAGAGAAATGAGTGTGATTCAAGAAAATCATGAAAAACAAGTCTACAGCTTGCTAAAGGAGAGCCCAAAAAACACTGAAGAAAGTAACACCTTACCCAAATAGCAAAGGAGGTCCAAAAAGCCAATGAGGAGAATGCCTTAAAAAGCAATATTGGCCAAATGGAAAAAGAGGTCCAAAACTCCCCGAAGAAATACTTCCTTAAAAATTAAAATGGAGGGAGAAGATTCTGGGAAGATGATGGAGTAGGTCAAAAAATTCTAAGCCCTCAAGATTTTCCCCCACAAAAGAGTTAAAATAGCAACTTAGGGCAAAAAAAGTGTGGGTGGAGATAAATAAGACTATTTAGGGGTCTGTCTGGGACAATTTGAGAAGATAGGAAGAAAAATCCCAGGATAAGGTTGGGTCCCTATAAAGAGTAAACAACTTTAGTGTAGGTTCCATTCTAATAATAAGCTACAAGCCCTGGGGTTAGTTAGTTTGAGAGGATGCCTCAGTCCCAACCACAGGAACTTTTACCTGCAGAAAGTTTAGGGAGTAAGGTGTTTGAGGTCAATGAAGATTGAAGGAACCTCTGCAGACAAGGAACAACAGACCCAGCAATGCTGCGAAAAGCAGTGAGAGTCAGAAGGAACCAGCACACACAGCTGGTGAGTGCAGAAGCAGTGGGGCAGAAAAGCCCCAGCTATGGGCACTTACAGGAGGTTGGAGGTTTAGCTTTGGTTCCACAGTAAAAGGGAGAAGAACCGAAGATCTGGGACAAAAGGCACCATTTCCTATATCCCAGGGTTAGAGGTGATTACAAAAATTAAGCTAGTACCACAAAAAAAAAAATGCACAGGCAAGGGAGAAAAAAATCCAACCATAGAAAGCTATTATGGAAATAGAGATGACCAGGGTACATCTTCAGAGGAGGATATTGAAGTAAAGACATCCCCAAAGAGTAACATCAAATGGTCACCTGCCCAGAAAGAATTCATAAAAGATCTTTAAAAAGACTTGAGAAATCAAATGACAGAGATGGAGGAAAAAAAGAACAATCCAAGAAAAACGGGAAGGTTTTTTTTAAGGAAAAGTCAACCAATTAAAAAAGGAGATCCAGAATCTTAAGAAAGAAAATGACACCTTGAAAATCAGAACTGGGCAAAGTGAAGCCAGTGAAATTATTGGAGATCAAGAAATAATTAACTAAAATACGAATGAAAAAATAGAAGAGAAAGTGAAACATTTTATAAGGAAAACGACAAATTTAGAAAATGGATCAAGAAGAGAAAATATAAAAATAATTGGACTAATTTCCCAATTGAAAAATGGTCAAAGGATATGAACAGGCAATTCTCAGAGGCAGAAATTAAAGATATCTATAAGCATATGAAAAAATGCTCTAAATCACTACTGATTCGAGAAATGCAAATCAAAACAACTTTTGAGGTACCGCATCTCACCAGCTAATTGGTGATTGGCTAAGATGACAAAACAGGAAAATAACAAATTGGAACACTAATGCATTGTTGGTAGAGCTGTGAACTGATACAACCATTCTGGAGAGCAATCTGGAACTATGCCCAAAGGGCTATAAATAATTGCATACCCTTTGACCCAGTAACACCCCTTCTGGGGTTGTATCCCAAAGATATCATACAAGTGGGAGGAAGACCCATATGTACAAAAATATTTATTGCAGCTCTCTTTGTGGTGGCAAAAAACTGGAAATTAAGGGGATGTCCATCAACTGGGGAATGGCTAAACAAGTTGTGGTATATGAGTGTAATGGAACATTACTGTGCTATAAGAAATGGGGAGGAGATGGACTTCATATTTACCTGGAGAGACTATACAAACTGATGCTAAGTGAGAAGAGCAGAACCAGGAAAAACTTGTACACACAATCACAGACACATCATATGTGTGACGACCAACCTTGATAAACTGGACTCTTCTCAGCAACGTACAGGTATAAGACAACTCTACAAGTCTCAGGATGGAAGGAGGTACCTACATGCATTGAATGATCTAGAAAGAACAGAGTTTAAATGCAGACTGAAGCAATCTATGTGCTATCGCTCTTTTCCCTGTTTGATTTTGTTTCCTTTTTCCCACTGTCTACTCCATTGGTTACAACCCCTCTATACAACCAGACTAATATCCAATGTGAAAGTATTTGCAGATCCTATACTTGATTGCATGTTGCCATGGTTGGGGGGGGAGGGCAAGAGATGGAAGGAAGAAAACTTGAAACTCAAGGGATTCTCGAACTGAATCTTGTAAACTAAAAGTAAATTAAGTCAATTTAAAAAATTAGACTAACTCAAAGTTACAATAAAAAAAATAATCTTGATACAATAATACAAGAAATAATTAAAGGAAATTGTCCTGGGGGCAGCTGGGTGCACAGAGCACCGGCCCTGGAGTCAAAAGGACCTGAGTTCAAATCCAGCCTGACACTTAACACAAAAACTAGCCATGTGACCTTGGGCAAGTCATTTAACACCAGTTGCCCTCCAAAAAGAAAAATGAGAAAAGAAAAAAAAAGAAAATTGTCCTGAAGCACTGGATCAATGAGGTTAAGTAGAAATAGAAAAAAATTCATGGATTACCACTTAAAAGAGATGCTATGAGAAAAGCTCATAGAATATCATAGACAAATTCCAAAACCCCTAGCTGAAGAACAGAATATTAAAACCATCAAGATTAAAACAATTTAAATATGGTGGTGCCACAATTAGACACACTAAGACGTAGCAGCAGAAACATTAAAGGACCACAGGTCTTGGAACATAATATCTCAAAGAGCAAAAGAACTAAGACACCGGCCGAAAATACCATACCCTGCAAAGTATTATCCTGAATGAAAAAAAAATAACGGACACCTGATAAACTCTCCAACTTTGAAGACTATGTTTAAAAAAAATCCTGAACTTAATAGAAGATTTGACATACAAGAACCAAGAGAAATATAAAATAATATACATACCAAAGACTGATTATAAGGGACTCATATGGACAGACTGTTTACTGTGTGAGTGTGCGTATGCGCATGTGTAATGTAGCCTAAGATTCTTACTAATTGGGTAGCTCACAAGGAAGTAAGATTGGGGTAAACCTGAATATGATATGAATTTAAAAAGTAAAACTATTTAGGAACAGCTTAAAAGAGTAATTATTTTATACAAATGAGGTGCATGAGGAAGAACTTATACAGTGGAATTATATGGGGAGGAGGGCTAGTAGTTCTGGTAACCTATTATCATCAGGAATGGCTTTAAGAGGGAACAATACATATGTATCTAGTAGAGTATAAAAGTCTTCTAAATTCAGAACAAATAAAATGGTAGGGACATAGGAAGGGGGGAGTGGACAAGGGAGAAATTTTTAGAGGGGAAAATGAGGGAATAAGTAAAAGAGGGGTATAGAAAGGTGTTTATATTTATGGGAAGGGAAGGATAGTGGAGGGATCCTTGAAAGGGGATAGGCAAGTAAAAGAGGGCAAGGTAGAAGTAAAGTTGAGGAGGCAGAAGGGATAGGAAACAGATATGCATAAATATAAAAACAAAGATCAGAAGTAGAATATGTTTGGAAAAGCATATGTATATATATGTATGTATGTATGTATGTGTGTGTGTATGAGGGAGAGAGAGAGAGTGAGAGAGGGCATGAGCACTATAGAGAAATATATCTAAACTTCATTGTAGCCTTCTGGGGGGGAGGAAAAAAAAAGAACAAAGTAAGAAAAAAGAACAGCAGGGAAAAAAAGAAAACTCACAAGGAAGCAAAGAAAACACAAACAATGCTCAACACAACATTCATTATTTATCACACAGGCCTTCTGGAAATGAAAATTTATTGTTACATATTTAGAATCCTCTCTTATGATCTGCTATGCATATGACATGCTTTCTTTTCCCTTTCTAACTTTGTTTTTAAGTTCCACTATGTATGTTTATGATATGTGTTTGTTTCTTTTCTCCAGTCTATTTGTGTTCTGGTGTTTGAGTCTACAATAAAATTTTAAAAAAAAGTAGAATGGAGCAAATGGAAGCTAATGACTGTATGAGAAATCAAGAAATTATAAAATAAAACCAGAAGAATGAAAAAATAGAAGGTGATGTGAAATATCTCACTGGAAAAACAACTGACCTAGAAAACAGATCCAGGAAAGAGAATTTTAAAATTACTGGACATGATCAAAAAAAGAGCCTAGACATCATCTTTCAAGAAATTATCAAGGAAAACTGTCCTGATATTCTAGAACCAGAGGGTAAAATAGAAATTAAAAGAATTCACCAATCACCTCCTGAAAGAGATTCCAAAAGGAAAACTCCTAGGAATATCATAGCCAAATCCCTAAGGTCCCAGGTCCAGGAGAAAATATTGCAAGTAGACAGAAAGAAACAATTCAAATATTGTGGACTCACAATCAGGATAACACAAGATCTAGCAGTTTCTACATTAAAGGATCAAAGGGTTAGGAATATGATATTCTGGAAGTCAAAGGTGCTATAGGATAAAACAAAGAATCACCTACCCACCAAAACTAAGTATAATCCTTCAGGAGAAAAAATGGACATTTAATGAAAAGAGGACTTTTGGGCATTCTTGATCAAAAGACCAGAGCTGCACAGAAAATCTGACTTTCAAATATGACTGATAAGTATGAAAAGGTAAAAAAGAAAGAGAAATCATAGGGGACTTATTAAAGTTGAACTGCTTACATTCCTACATGGAAAGATGATATTTGTAACTCACAAAACCTTTCTCAGTATTACAGTAGTTGGGAGGGAATGTAGATAGATAGACACACACATTTATATGTAAACATGTGTATACTGAGTTAAATATGAAGGAATGCTATCTAGAAATAAAATTAAGGAGACAGGAATATGTTGGGAGAGGGAGAAAGAGAGAAGTAGAATGGGGTAAATGATCTCACTAAAAACAGACAAGAAAAAGTTTTTACAATGGAGGGTGAGTAGGACAAAGTGTGGTTTCTCAGAAACTCTTAACTGCTAAAGTGCAAGAAGCCTTAGGTCTCAGTTTCGGTTTATCAGAAATCAGGTGACTTTGGGGAAATATAAACCGTGGAAATCTTCTACTTGGGGCTTCCTTGTTCCTTGTCACCCCACTTGCCAGATAAGGGAATGTTGCCGTAAGAGCCAATTAGAATTAAGGTTACATGGGGAAGGGGAGGTTCTGGGAGGCGTTTTGTGGTTTTTGGCTATTTAATCCAGCTTTCGCTTCTGTAAGACGGCCTCCTCATTCTGGACTTCCCAGGAACAAGGATCCCCTGCTTCTTGCGAGATTCAATAAAGTTTTCTGCTTTCACCTACAGAAGTCTCCCAGTAGTCAGTTTGAGGTAGGGTCTTCATAACCCACACAAGGGGAAGGGGGGAAGGTGAGGGAATAAGTGAACTTTATTCTCATTGGATTTGGCTTAAGGATGGAGTGACATACACACCCCAATTGGGTATGGAGATCTACCCTACAGGAAAGTGGGGGAGAAGGGGATAAGAGAGGTGGGGATGGTAGATGGGAGGGCAGATTAATGGAGGGAGTGGTCAGAAGCATACACTTTTGAAAGGGACAGGGTCAAAAGAGAGAATAAAATAAATGCGGGGAGGGATAGGACCCAGGGAAATATAGTTAGTCTTTCACAACCTGACTATTATGGAGATGTTTTATATGACTACATATGTATAATGTATGTCGAATTGCTTGCATTCTCTATGAGGGTGGGTGGGGAAGGAGGAAGGGAGAGAATTTGGAACTCCAAGTTTTAAAAACAAATGTTAAAAACTGTTTTTAAGTGCAACTGTGAAATAAGACATACAGGCAATGGGCTACAGAAATCTATCTTGCCCTACAGAAAAATAGAAGGGGATTGGGGGGGTGGGGTTGATAGAATGGAAGGGGACTGGGGAGGGGAGGGAGGAAATGATAGAATGGAAGACAGATGGGGGAAGGAATAATTAGAATGCATATTGTCTTGGGATGGGGGGAGGGGAGAGACGGAGAAAATGTGGAACTCAAAATCTTGTGGAAGTGAATGTTGAAAATTAAAAATAAATTAAATTTTTAAAAGTGAAAAGAAAAAAAAAAGAATGCCAAGTTAAATGAAAACAAGTATTAGGAAGTCATCAAACTACTAGTTTAGGAAAAGCTAGAAAAATCAATGCAGGAATGCTACAAGTATGAAATTTCACTTATACTACATGCTCTGACTTCACCTACATACAAAATCAAAGAAACACAAAACTATTACACACCTCATCTATATAAATATGATTGAGCTGGCTGCCCAAAGCATTCAAATGTTTAAAATCCTTCTCCCCCCCCCCACCCCCCCATCATTAGGCAGTAGCTAAGAATTTCCATTTCTTAAGATTC
The DNA here is from genome assembly GCA_028646515.1 of Pseudochirops corinnae. Lineage (NCBI taxonomy): Eukaryota > Metazoa > Chordata > Mammalia > Diprotodontia > Pseudocheiridae > Pseudochirops > Pseudochirops corinnae. Next base: position 47,140 of record JAQQSV010001655.1, read on the forward strand.
TTCTGGTATTCTGTGGAGCCAGACAATCTGTTGCCAGAGCAACAGCTTTGTCAGCTAATACAGAAAAGGAGCGGTGAAAAGAACTTACTTCATGCAAATCAGAAAAGTCCTTTCTACTACGTTGTTTATCATCTCTAGTTTTCCTGCAATACTTAGCTACATCCTTTAAATTTTTTAAATAGAAAAACTCAAATGACTGTTCAAGGAGAAAACAGTAAGTAGAAAAAAGTACTTAAATCTGCATAGTTCAGTTGGCAGAAAGCAATTTTCTACTATGATAGTATAATGAAATCAAGAAAACTTCTAGAGTAGGGCACTGGATTTGGAGTCAGAAGATCTATTATTTGCAATTATTATTTATTATTATTAGCAATTATTGTCTATTATTATAAATTACAATTTATTAATATTTCTAGATGGCACTTTCCTCATCTGTAAAAGGAGGGGTTGAAAAATAAGGCCTTTAAAGTTCCTTCCAATTCAAATTCTATGTTCTTAAGTTGATTAGCACTGTTTATGGTAATCATTTGATATCAATGGAAAAATTCATGTGCATTTGAGCACTAAGTAAAGGAGGGGTAAAGAGTTCAGGATAATGCAGAGGCAGCAAACCCAGGAGTCTAGGAAAATACTGATACTAGGAAGATACTAGGGAACAGGGAGAAAGAAATATGAACATCACAAGAAGGATGATTTGGATGAGGGTGGAGAGGTGAGGAGGAAAAAAAAGTTGTTTTGGACATACTGGGTTTGATATATTAATGGAACATTCAGTTAGAAATACCCAATAGAGAACTGTTGATGTGAGACTTAGAGACCCAGAAAGAGAATGGGGTTGGCATTTCTCTGTGCCAGAGGTAAAGTCAAGATGACAGCATACAAGCAGCAAGCCACCTAAACACTCTTTCCCTGCTATTCTAATTTATATGATCTTTTATACTTAGAACATGTAGCCATTTGAAGTCAATTTCATACCAGCCTTCTTTGCAATTTTCCCAGGAATTTTGGTTGAATAGTGAGTCCTTAACCAAGCAATTGGACTTTTTGGATTTATCAGACACTATGCTACCATGTCTGAATGCTTCCTAGTCTTGTGTACCTAATCTGTTCCAATGATCTGCTTTTCTATTTTTTAATGGATAGCAAAGAACTCTCAAGATTACAACGTTGTACTACAGTGCTAGCTCTCCCAACATTTTTTTTATTATTTTCTTTGAAACTTTTTATTTTTGTTTTTCCAGAAGAATTGTTACTTTAGTATGACCCTACATCTAATTAGCTTAGGAAGTATTGGCATGTTTACATAAGCACACCCCAGCTAAGAACAACTTTGTTTTCCTTTATTTCTATAGAGTACTCTGTACTCATCATAATGTGATTTCTGTGTCTGCTGCTATGCTATTTTATACATTTTATAACTACTGAAAGGAAATTCTTTTTATAACATAATTTTAAAATATATTTGCATATATTTCTTCCTTGAGTTTTATTAGTAATACAAAAGCTAGAGATTTTGGTGGTCCTACTACTTCACTGAAATAATTTTTCTTTCTAATTTTTAGCTGAACTTCTCGGGCAGAGATGTTCAACACTGCCAGTCAGGTACTCCTGAGTACAGTCAAAATCAGATCAAAATTTAGTTCCTATCTGATTTTAGAGCTGAAATGTTAATTTAAAAAGAAATCTATAAACATGGTTTTTAAAGTCAATGCCTGAAGGCATCCTTCTGTATGGTTTAGAGGCCATTTTATTTGACACCATGCTCTTGAATTCTCTAAACCATTATCTGCAAAAACCTATTTTTTTTCTTAGACTATACTTGTCAATCTCAATTTCTTTTTCTTATTTTGTTGCTATAGATAAGCACTTACAGAACTGTATCATATCATAACAGTGACAATGGACATCCCTTCTTTATTTCTGATATAATGACCCCTACAATTTCTCAACACAGATAATGCTTTTCTTGTTGTTCAGTCATTTTAGTCACGTCCAACTCTTCATGACCTCATATGGCACTTTCTTAGCAAAGATACTGAAGTGGTTTGTCATTTCTTTCTCCAGATTGTTTTACAGATGAGGAAACTGAAGCAAACAGGGTTAAGTGATTTGCCTATGGTCACAAAGCTACTAGGAAGTGTCTGAGGCCATATCTGAACTCAGGAAGATGAATCTTCCTGACTTTAGGCCCAATGTTCTATCCATTGCACCACCTAGCTGCCGGATATAATACTAGGGTCTTGGTTTAAGATACTGTTTAACGTATTAAGGAAAGGACCATTTATTTTTCAGCTTTCCAGAGTTTTTAATAAAACTGCCATTTACCAATATGCTATTACCATTAAGCTACCGACTACACTGTTCACACATAAAAGGATTAAGGGGAAATTTTACTCTCATGAAGAATCAGAGGTCAGGCTCTATTTTTCAGTCTAAAACAGTGGTTCTCAACCTTCCTAATGCCGAAACCCTTTAATACTCATATGTGGGCATATCTGCATATGGATAGACCTGCCTGGAGACAGACAGAGGAGCGATGTCTCGGTTCCTAAGACCATTGGAAATATGTGTTTTCCCATGGTCAAAGGCGACCCCTGTGAAAGGGTCATTTGACCCCCAAAAGGGTCGTGCCCCGCAGGTTGAGAACCACTGGTCTAAAAGGTATTATTAGTTTTGGTTAGTCACTAAAAAGAAACCCAGGAAGTCAGAAAAAAATTGAAAGTAACAGGAATTCGTGGTTTAATATACAATGGTTTTTGTTCCTCATATACGAAAATGTTCATTTTTGTTGATCATTGTTAATTTAATAATAAAATTTGAAATATTTTAAGGAAGTAGGTGGATGGGGAGAAATGAAGTCCACCTTTTGCTGACTAGGTATGTAAAGGGAGAAAAATGACACTCTGGTTAGCACCCTAAAAAGAAATGTCCTCAGTGAGGGCTGAGGCTTAGTATTGCCTCTTTTTCTGAAATATATATTTCAAATATATATAGTTTGAAATATATATATGTACATATATATCTCAAAAATATATTCACAATTCAAACTAGAAGTCTTTGTTGCCATCTGTTTAAGTGGGAGGACTACTATTTGTTTTTTTAAGATATTTCGACAAAAGGAAAAGAAGAAATCTTTTCTAGGTACATTAGAAGTTCTTATTTACAATATACTGATTTCCAAATATAATAATACACTGATCTATATTTATGAATCTCTCTTCCCCTACACTTAAGTGTTTCTTGTGACTGATTTAGGGAAAAAAAAAACCTAATACCAAAAATTTATGCAAATTTTCTCACCTTTAATCTATGGCCTAATAATCCTTACTGATGTATGGAAGGGTATTCTATAATTGCTGAATTTGAGGAGGACCATCTGGTAAAAAGTAAATAATTTTGTTCTACCACTAAACCATATCATATGGAATTATCCACATCCCACCCCTTCACCTGAAATATTAGAAATGAGATTTCTTGTCACTATAAAATGTGAGTGGGTTAAGCTACTACTCCCTCAAGGGGTACATAAAAGGTACTGCTCCTCCACCAGTCAGATAATAGAATTTCAAATTTTGTGGGTTTACATAGATCACAAACAATCTTGGATATCACAATCAAACTTTTCGATCCGGAAGGGGCTTGAGAAATCAAAACTGTTGAAGTAGTAAGTATCTGAGTCACTAATAGAACTTAAAAGTCTCCTAGGGCTCAGTGCAGTGTTCTCTAGTAGAGACACTGTTGGTCTACAAGCCTCTTTCCTATTCCCTACCCACCCCACCCCTCCGTGCAATCATTCATTTATTCATCCAACAAACGAAGTTCCTACCAAGGGCCAAGCACTATAGCTTACATTCTTGTAGAGAGAAATAAGTACACAAATAACTACAAAACATACAAATTACTTGTGCTTTCTTTTTTTATTTTTTTTAATTGATTTGTTCATTTACTTTTAGTTTACAAGATTCAGTTCTACAATCCCTGGAGTTTCAAGTTTTCTCCCCTCCCTCCACCTCGCCCCATGGCAGCATGCAATCAAGTATAGGATCTGCAAATACTTCCACACTGGACATTAGTGTGGTTGTACAGAAGGGTTGTAAGTGATGGAATGAACAATAGGAAAGAGGAAACAAAACCAAACATGGAAAAAGAAAGAGAGCAATGTAGTTTTCTTTAGTCTCCATTTAAATTCTGTTCTTTCTAGATCCTTCTCTGAATGTAGACGTCTCCTTCCATCCTGAATCTTTTAGAGTTGTCTTATAACCTTGCTTTGCTGAGAAGAGTCCAGTTTATCAAAGCTGGCTGTCACACATACAATGTGTCTGTCATTGTGTATGAATTTCTCCTGGTTCTGCTCTTCTCACTTAACATCATTTTGTATATGTCTCTCCAGGTAAATATGAAGTCCATCTGCTCCTCATTTCTTATAGCACAATAGTATTGCATTACATTCAATACCACAACTTGTTTAGCCCAATTGATGGGCATCCCCTTAATTTCCAGTGTTTTGCCATCACAAAGAGAGCTGTAATAAATATTTTTGTGCATATGGGTCTTCTTCCCACTTCTATGATCTCTTTGGGATACAATTCTAGAAATGGTATTACTGGGTCAAAGGTTATGCAATTATTTATAGCCCTTGGAGCATAGTTCCAGATTGCCCTCCAGAATGGTTGAATCAATTCACAGCTCCACCAACAATGCATTAGTGTTCCAATTTTTCCACATCCTCTCCAGCATTTGTCATTTTCCTGTTTTGTCATCTTAGCCAATCTGGCTGGTGAGATGTGGTACCTCAAAGTTGTTTTGATTTGCATTTCTTGAATCAATAATGATTTAGAGCATTTTTTCATATGCTTATAGATATCTTTAATTTCTACCTCTGAAAATTGCCTGTTCATATCCTTTGACCATTTATTAATTGGGGAATGACTA
>JAQQSV010001656.1:0-26070 GCA_028646515.1 Pseudochirops corinnae
TTTCCAGGTCAGTTATTTTTCCATCGAGATATTTTACCTCTTTTTCTAATTTTTCATTCCTGATGTTTTGTTTGACTGATTCTTGGTTCCTCAGAGTCATTGGCTTCAATTTGGTTGATTCTAGTTTTTAGCAAATTATTCTCCTCAGTTAGTTTTTGAAGCTTCTTTTCCGTATGCTCAGATTTCATTTTTAGTTCGCATATTTTACTTTTTAAGGAGCTGTTCTCTTCATTGTAATGTTTTTCTAATTTTGCAACTTAATTTATATAAGAGGTGTTGATTTTATCTTCTACCTCTCTAACTCTGATTTCAAAGTTCTTTTTGAGTTCATCTAGAAATGCTTTCTGTGCCTGAGACCAGGTCATAGTCCCCGTTAAGGCTTCAGCTGCTGGTGTGGAGTCAATGCTCTCTCCTTCTGAGTTTGATTCCTCCCTCTCACCGTAATAGGATTTCAGAATCTTTGCAGCCTGCTTTCTTCTCATTTTGAGGCAGGACCTTAGCCACACCCTTCCTCCCAGGTTCCTAAGCCTTTACTGCTTAAAATTTTCCTCTGGGGCAATAATTACTCTATTTTCAGGTCAGAGAGGGGGACTGGAGCAGCTGGGGTTCAGTATGTCATCTTGGTCCCTGGAACTTCAGATAGGGTGTTTTTAAATTTCCAGGCTGTGGATGTGTAGTCCCTGCTTTCCCTGCCACGGACCCTGCCTTTGTCTCTTACCCAGCTCAGTCCAATCCCTGCCCTGTCGTGATAAACCTGGGAATGGCCCTTGTGGTTGGTGGATCAGCAGGCCTCTTTGGCCGGCCTCTCGGCCCATGCCATATGGTGTTGGTGGGGCCTGTAGCATCTACACACTGCGCTGCATCCCATCTAGCTGCTTCCTAAAGCATGTTTCCTATTTTAAGCAATTATTTTCAGACTAGGGGCTAAGATCACCTGAATTTATATTGCTGAAGGAGGATGAGTGGTTAGATTTTTCTAAATGTGGGTCTCTTGGATCAAATATTGGTTGCTTCTTCCTCATAATATCTCTGCCCCAAACCAGTGGACAGATGAAGATACTGAGGTTCATAGAAGGGAAACAATCTGTTCAGGAATCTATAAGCAAATAATAAGTGACTGGGCCTTTTTGGGTCATTTTATACCTTATCAAGTGCTGTTTCCACTATATCATGTCACCTCACCTGAGACATTTAATTTTTGAAAGAAACAATGTCTAAGCCTTTGTAGTTTCAGGAACTAGAAAATAAGTATTGAAACCTTTTTTTTTTTTTTTCAGGCACTAAGCCTCTCCAAAGATCCTTAAATTACAACATATGGGTAGCTATTTATTCCCTCAAAATTATGGTTGCCATAAACTGCCAGGCACTGTGCTAGGTGCTTTACAAATAATACCTCATTTGATTCTCATAACTCTGTGAAATAGACACTATTATTACCTCCAAATTACATGTAAGGGAACAGAGATAAACAGAGCTTAAGTAATTTGCCCAAAGTCACATAGTAAGTGTCTGAGGCTGGATTTGAAGTCAGGGCTTTCTGATTCCAGGTCCTGCTCTCTATCTACTAAAAATCAGTCTGTGCCACCTTATCTTTCCTAGTATATGTTAAGTATAGTGAGGGCATGTCATGGGAATCTAAAGATCTTCTCTTCCCCTAGGTCCTTTCATAGGCTTAAGTGACTCTGACTCTGAGAATTTTCCCTGATTTGAAAATATACTCTGTCCCTAATAGGCTGAATGTGGTCACATGGAGCCTATGGCCTGAGGCTTGTTTTTCAGCAATGCCCACAGCTTATTACTTTAGGAGAAGGCTATGTATACCCTGATGTGAGTTTTTGCTTTGGGGCTCACTTTGGAAAGAGTTGTATGATTTGGCCAGACAAGACTCTGGGCAGCTGTTGAGCCCCCTGGCTTTGAAAACCCAGATGTTGGTGCTTCCCTCTCTGGTAACTGACTAGGTATGGATGTAATAGTCAGACAGCTGGAAGCATGTCTGCTGATATGTTTCTTTGTCTGCTTGTAACTTCTGTTTGTATTCTGTTTGCATTCTCTGAAGTTCAGGGTGTTAACTTTTCCCCCTGAACTAAATAAATGATATATGTTTGATTGACTAAACTAAGATCAGTAAGATTGTTAATCCATTTTGAATTGCTTTACTTTAGAAAAGCAGATCTAAGAACCTGTGCTAGCAGCCATCCTGGGTATGCTAGGGTGCTTGCTGTTACAGGGCAAGGACAACATCTTATCTTTTACATCTCACAAAGCACCTTTTACAATACCTAGCAATAACCCTGGGAGGTAGGTGCAATTATTACTTCCATTATACAGATGAGGAAACTGAGTTAAGTTAAGGAGTTAAGTAATTTGACCAGAGTTACATAGATTAGTAGTGTCTGAGCAGCATTTAAACTCATTTGTTCTTGACTCTCATTAATTAGATAAATGCAACTTAATATAACTCTGATATTTTGGTATATCCTTGAAACACTCAACTCTATTTCCATTAAAAGATGGAAATACTAACTATTTAAGTACCAAGGAAAGACGTCATATAAATATAATGTGTGAAACTTTGAATTAGTCCAATTATTCTGGAAAATAAGTTAGAATTATGTAAGAAAATCCCCTAAAGTATTCAAAGCCTTTGACTTGGTGATCCAAAGACTGAGCAAAATGCTCTAATGAGGTCAAAACCAAAAACAGACCTATCTCTTGTGGATAATTTGTCATATATACCAAACTACGCACAACAGCATTTTTGTGGGGGTTGAGGTGGGTAGGTGTGTGGGTAGCAAATACAGGAAAATAGGACGTGGCAGAATAAGCTCTTGGATAATAATGATGTGTGATATTGGATTAAAAAATAATGAATGTGAGGGATACAAAGAAACATGGAAAAACTGTATGAACCAATACAGAGTAAAACAAAAACAAAGCCAAGAGAATTATATAGATGATAATAAATATGATTTAAGTGAAAATAATGCTGAAAGACAGTCAAATTTAGAGTAATTAAATGACCAGAGTTTTTTATCTTTTGGAAGAGAGGTAGGAGATGACGTGATTGGAATATGGTGGCCACATGTCCTCATAGTGTTAATGCATTTTGCTTTGTTATAATGATGGCAGAAGGGATATTGGCAAAAGACTGTAGGGTAACATTCCAATGGCTACCCTCAAAAAACTAAGAATAAATAAATAAATATCTTTAATGAATGGCTGACATAGATAAAAGCCTTACTCCTAAATTTAGCTTGTTAATCTCAACTTTTACTTATTTCTCTTTTTTACTCCTGATTATTAATATGAATTATAGATGGAGGGAGAGGAAAAGAAGAAGAAGAAGAAGAAGAAGAAGAAGAAGAAGAAGAAGAAGAAGAAGAAGAAGAAGAAGAAGAAGAAGGAGGAGGAGGAGGAGGAGGAGGAGGAGAAGGAGGAGGAGGAGGAGGAGGAGGAGGAGGAGGAGGAGGAGGAGGAGAGTTGTAGGAAGGGGAGAAGGATGAAGAAGAGAGACACACAGAGACAGAATTAATACTTTTAATCTTAAAGTTACTTAACTGTTTTTTTTTTAATGAGTTGGGCTAAGCCCATTCTCAGTTAATTCCATTAAACCATCCATACAATTAGACAGATGTTTACATAAACCTTTCTAATCAAGATTTGTTATAACCAAAGGAAAATGATACCCCCTAATTTTGAAGTACAACTTAGGCAGCATTAGGTGATTAAACTTTAAATTTTATTATCCAATATATGTCATACTATATGGGATAAATAAAAAGACCACCTTTCTTAGAATGGATAAATCAAATAATTATTTCCCTACTGCTGTATGTGCAGATGTTTGTGAATAAGTTGTACCTCCAGATGCCAGGCACTATTTATTACTAACCATATAATGTTTCTACTTTATTGTATATCAGAAATATACCCAGTAATGAGAAATAGTTACATGACCATTATGAGAATACTTCTGCACAAATCAATCCAATCATTAAAACAGGTTTCTTATGGCACTGGTGATGAAACATCATTATTATCACCCAGAAATATTTTATTAGGCATTCCCTCCAATGTGACAGATCACAGCTTAGCCATGATTTCAGTTCCTATGTGACTTTCCTATATTTCTTTACACAAATCTTCAAAAGAATTTTCACCAAATAAGCTGGCATCAAGGAAGGACTTTCCCTTGTGTTTTCTGACTGTGTAGAGGCAAATACAAAGCATCAGCTTGCCATTGGCTATGTCTCACTCTTTAAAATTAGACACAGAATTAAAAAAATTTGAAGTTGACAAAGATACTAAATTCCAAGTGGACAAACTATTGATATAATAAATAACAATAAGAGCTTTTGAAGAAAACTACTAAGAAGATATACCAACAATTAATTTGATTTTTCAAAAAGAAAACAAAATTATCAGTATAAAAGTTTTAAATGAGAAATCATTAATAAAAGGGAAGTAAACTATCAGAAACTATTTGCCCAATTATATGCCAAGAGAATCTATAAATGAAATGATTACTCACAAATAAATATATATGTATATATACATAAATTCTCTCTCTCTCATACACACATATACACACACATACACACACACTCTAATCTAGGTATTATATATAGTAAGAGATTCACCAGGGTTAAATTTTTTGCTTTTCTATATGGGAAGATGATACTTGTAATTTCCAATAACTTTATCATTATTAGGGCTGTTATAAGTAATATATAGATACAAAGGACACAGGTGTGAGTTGAATATGACAAGATAATATCTAAAAATAAAATTAAGGAGTAAGAAAGAGGAATGCACTGGGAGAAGGAAAAAAGGAAATATGGAATGGGGTAAATAATCTCATATAAAAGAAGAAAAAAAGAACTTTTACAGTGAAGGATAAGATGTTGGGGGGGGGGGGAATAGAACAACACTTGAACCTCATCGGATTTGGCTCAAAAAAGGAATAAAAAACACACTCAGTTGGGTAGAGAAATCTATATGACCCTACAGGGAAGTAGGAAGGGAAGGCAATAAGAAAAGGAAGGGGTGATAGAAGGAAGGACAGAATGGGGGAAGTAAAAGTCAGAAGCAAAACACTTTTGAGAATGGACAGAGTGAAGGGGGAGAGAGTAGGATAAATAGGGGGAAAATAAGATAAGGAAATAGGCAATCAAAACTGTAAAAAAAAATTCTGACAAATTTCTCTGATAACGGCCTCATTTCTCAAAATATACTCAGAACTGAGTCAATTTTTTTCTCCTCCTTCATTTATTAATTTATTTATTTTTAGTTTGCAACGTTCACTTAGATAAGTTTTAAATTTTCTCCCCCTTTCCTCCCCAAGGCAGCATGGGATCTACACATACATTCCTATTAAATACATTTTCTCATTAGTCATGTTGCATAGATGAATTAATAATGAACAGGAGAAACCAAGGGAAAGAAAAAAAACAAAAACAAAAAAGAAAACAGTCTGGCTCACTCGGCATTCCTACTCCATAGCTCTTTCTCTGAATGTGGATGACATTTTCCATCATGAGTCCTTTGGAATTGTTTTAGGTCCTTGCGTTGCTGAGAAGGGTTAAGTCTATCAAAGTCAATCATCGCACACTGTTGTTGTTATTGTGTACAATATTCTGATTCTGAAAACTGGGCCAAATTTATAAAAATAAGAGCCATTCCCCAATTGATAAATTATCAAAAGATATGAACAGGTAGTTTTCAGATGAAGTAATCAAAGCTATTTATAGTCATATGAAAAAATATTCTAAATCACAATTGATTAAAGAAATGCCAATTAAAGCAAATTTGACCTAACACCCATACCTAACAGATTGGCTAATATGAAAGAAAAGGAAAATGATAAATGTTAGAGGGGATGTTTTGAGACACAAAATTGAGACACAAATGCATTGTTGGTGGAATTGTAAATGGCTTAAACCATTCTGGAGAATAACTTTAAACTATGCCCAAAGGGCTATAAAACCATGATCCAGCAATACCACTACTAGAACTATATCCCAAAGAGATAAAAAACAAAAAGGAAAAGAACCTATATACATAAAAATATTTATAGTAGCTCTTTTAATGGTGGCAAAGAATTGGAAGTTGAGGAGATGTCCATCAATTGGGGAATTGCTGAACAAGTTGTGATATATGATTGTGATGGAATACTGTTGTACTTAAAAAATGACAGAACAGGATGATCTCAGAAAAACCTAGAAAGACTTATATGAACTGATGCAAAGTGGAATGGGAAAAACTAGGAGAACATTGTACATAATAACAGCAATATTGTACAATGATCAACTGTAAATGACTTACCTCTTCTCAGAAATACAATGATCCAAGACAATTCTGAAGGACTTTGAATGAAAAATGCTCTCCACCTCCAAAGAAAGAACTGATGGCATCTGAATGCAAACTGAAGTATATTTTTTTTCTCTACTTTTTCTGGTTTTTAAACTTTAATTTTTAGTCTGTTTTCTTTTCCAACATAAGTAATATGGACTACATATGTAATAATCTAATTGTCTGACTTTTCAATGAGTGGGGGAGGAGAGGAAGGGGAGGAGAGGAAGGTGGGAAAGAATTTGGGATTCAAAATTTTTTAAAAATATTAAAATTATTTTTACATAGAGTTAGGGAAAATTATATACATGTATTTATAGATGAATTTCCAATAATAACCTCTTTCCTAACCTTTCATCCAATTTTATCAACTGCTTGTTATGCATCTTCATAGAACTAACTATATATCCCAATCAAAAAACTTCAAGGATTGAGTATTACTATGGAACAAAATTATCTCCTCAGTATAGTTTTTAAAATTATCTAGACAATCTGGCACCAATCTACAGTTCATTTTTTCAAGAAATACCTGCATTCCAGATAAACTATGCTATTTGCTTTCTCTCAAATTCAGTGCTCTATTTCTTGCATCCATACATATACTTATGTAGAGGATACTCCTTCCTCATCTCCCAAGTGTCCTTATCTTCACTCAAAGCTCTCACCTTAGGTACTGTCTCCTTGGTGACAACTTTCCCCAACTTTGACAGCTGTTAAGTGATCTCTCCCTTCTTAAATTTCCTTGTATTTAATTTTCTGTACTTATCTTTTAACTATCCTACTAACCTAATCCAACATAAACTCCTTGAATAACCTTAGTACTTCCTTGCTAATCATAATTTTTTTGGTACTTAAGAATTGAATAAAGATTTTTTTTTCTTCTTTTTAAATGTTAGTTGGATTGGATATTCAAACTTATCGTAGGTACTTTATCTAAGGTCATTCCTTTTATTCATAGATCCCCAGATTACAGGCAGCATGGTATGCAGCAATCAAATCATAGTTATATTTTTCAACTTTGTCAGAATATTTAGAAGTGGCACTGGGGGGAGCAGTTCAATAATCTTTCGTACCAAAAAAGGTTTACTTATTTCAGTCTTAACTTATTTCGGGTTTTTAATCAATATCACTTTTGCAAGTTTCATCTTAATTGATTCCAAAACTAATGTATTTAATTTCTTTTTGTAATTAATAAATGTTAAGTAAGCCATCTTCTTGCTATTATTTTCTCCCAGGAGTCTCCTATACTTCTTTCAACTCATATAAGATGCCTAGAGTGGCTGTTTTTAATATAACACTTTACTATTGCTAGCCTGGCTATTTCCAGATAACTGGGAAATCAATTTTTGTTTGTTGCTCTCTGTTTCTTTATGACTTTCACTATAAAAGTTATTGGGCCTATTACCTTCTAATATGTTGATACAACTCCTAGGGAAGTTAAATGTATGAATTAGAGAACAAACAAGTTTAGGCTGAAACTTCATTTGACCTTATGTTTGTTAAATTAAGTTATGAAGACATATCATTGTAATCAACATAAAAACCTGAAATTCAAAATAAAATCCATTTGAAATTCTTTGACAAATAATTAGATAAGCCTTTGTTTTGCTTCCTTTACTCTATTCCTTTAATAAAAGTGGCTCATTTCTTACTAGGAAATGACACTTCGGACAGGAAATACAGAAAAGTTAATTATAGAAATTGGAGTTCAAGCTATGCTTTGAGGGAAACTAGAAATTCTAACATCTTGATTGAAGAGGAGTTTATTCTAGTCACAGGGAACAGCTATTACCAAGACATGGAGAGATGAGATTCAGTATAGCACATTTTATTATTCTGTCATTGTTCAGTTGTGTCAGGTTCTTTGCGATCCCATTTGAGTTGTTCTTCACAAGGATACTGGAGTGGTTTGCCATTTCCTTTTCCAGCTCATTTTACAGATGAGGAAACTGAGGTAAACGGGTTAAGTGACTTGCTCAGGGTCACACAGCTGGTAAGTGTCTGAGGTCACATTTGGATTCAGGTCTCCTAATGCCAGGTCTGTCTCTATTCAGTGCACTATCTGGGGACTTGTGTAGTAGCAAATTTGCCTGGACATAGGCAAAAAGAGAAGTGTAATGTGTAATAAAAATTTCCACTGAGTCTTAGGGATGGCTTCCTGAAGTACTATACTCTGTCTTGTTTCTGTTGTATAGCAAGGGATCAAAACAACTAAAGGAGATCACACATGTAAGGAATATTGGCTCTCAAAGGATTCAACATATGAGGACTCTTTTGGATTTGTAACATGTTCACTGTTACAAGACATGTTGAAGGGGAATTGGGGAAAACTCAGGCAAATGAAAGGTAAGCTATCATCACAACCTCATCCTTGAATTAATGAAGGAATGATGATGACTGCTGGCACTGGGGATATAAATGCAAACAAGTGAGACAATTCCTGTCATTGAGGAGCTTATATTTTAACAAGAAATAAAGGTACATATAGGGAAATTTGATCAGTGGAGTGTTAAAATGGTAGTATTGACTTAGTTACTATTAACTGGTATGCGACATAACATGGAGATGTTTGGGAAGTACCCTGGTGGGACTGATAAGGTGAAAGTTCACTAATCAGGCTCAGAGCACCAGGAGTTGCTCAATTCATTTTCATTTAAGTCATTTTATTCATTTCTTCGGCTAGAAGGCTTCAAGATGAACCTGACATTGTAGCTAATGTTTCCCTAGAAAACTATTGGGCATAATTGATAAAATTCTAACCTTCTTAAACAAATTGGCATCCTGATATATGACAAGTATTGTCAATTTCCTAGCCAAAGTGGGCAGATTGAGGTATTTCAACTGTGCATCATTTTGTTATTATTCTTATTTTTCTCTTTAAAAATATTTCTGATTTTAGCTCTGATGGATTTGACTACATATAGCTAACTGACAACAGGAAAATCTCCCACATCAATAACACATTTTTCCTGTCTGTTAAGCTATCCCATTGTACTTATTGCTCATTATTTATGAAAAAGCATTGGGATAGGCAATTTTGCAAGATGGTCTATTCAATTCATATGATAAAATCATTCAAGATTTCTTAGAATTCACCAACAAGGGCGAAATTTTCAATAACTTTTGATAATAAACATTAGTCAAAGTAAGAAAGAGGAAGACAGAGACAGAAACAGAAAGAAACAATAACATGATGACAAGTACATTAGTACTAGTACATTAATAAACGTTTTTTGACTGACTATATATTGGCAAACATACTCTCCACTGTGACACAGGATGGTGGTCTCAAACTCAAATAAAAATGGGTCTCTTCAAACTGCCTTAGAAAACCACAAGTTAACATTATCTAGGTCATGTTATATTTTTATTTATTTTGTTAAGTATTTCTCAATTACATTTTAATCAGGTTTGGGTTATGCTCAGTTTTCTGGCCCAAGAGTTTTATTCTTTTTGATATGGGAAATGCAGCACAGATTCCCTAGCTGAAAAGAGATTCTCTGTGGATGTTTACAAATGATATTTTGCTAATTATCCAAATCCCCAGAATATTTCACAGTCTTCTGGAAGAGACATGGATTCACTCAGAGTATCTTAGCTAGTCCATTCCCCAGGACACACAAAATAAATGCTACCTACCGCCCAGATTTAAGGAGGCCTTTGGGTCAACAGCCTGAAAAAAAATCTGCCCATCAGGATGTATGTCTGAGATAGGAGCTATAGCTGGATATTGAACTAAACCCAAATTTACACAGGGGGTTCTATCAGGATGTAGCACAGGCTTGGATTAAGAGGCACCACATATCTGACTGTCACCACATCCAGTTTTTTACCATATGTCTTTAATCACTCATGCTATCATATCATTTGAAATTTTAGCAAAAAGGTACAGTTAGCACAGTTGTGGTCCAAATGTTCAATCAAGCTAAAAGAAGAAATTCAAGTTGACTGGCAACAAGCCCCTCCACATGACACCAGGTGACAGAACGACGGGGCTTATGGGACTGACAATGGCATGTAGGACCTGCTAGAGATTGTGCCCCCCTGGCCTGGTTTGAAAAATGCCTGTATCACCTTCATTCCGTTAGTATATAATCAACAGGGAACTTTGGTGTGGAACTAGCATACGCACAAAAATACATATTAGATTTTGATTTTGATTTCCTGTCTTCCTTAAAATCCCTACTAAAGCCCCATCTTCTATGAGAAGCCTTGCTTAACCCCTCTTAATTCTGGTAGTTCTCTCTCTTAATTATTTTCTACTTATCCTTATTATATCATGTTTATTTGTTGTCTACCCCATTACATTGCTAGTTTCCTGAGGGCATGGCTGTCTTTTCTCTTTTTGTATACAGGGCCTGAAACATAGGAGGCACTTGATAAATGTTTACTGATTTGTTTTAGTATATCACTATATTGGATTTGGCACAAAAAGTACAAACAATTAAGACTATGATTGAACTAAAACATAGATTGTATATGCTGTGGAGACCAAGGAGTAGCTCCCAATTTATTTCTTTCTAAAGTAGATAGATGCCTGCTGCTCATACTTTAGCTGTTTGAGATAATGAAATTACAACATTGAACAGCTTTTCCACAGAAATACTTGATAACTTCATTGTGTAGTTTATCACTGGAAAAATGAAACTGCCTTCTTAAGGTATGATTGCTTTATGGTGGCTATAATTTGATACAAACTATTAGCTACAACATCATTTTCTAGTTCATTTAAATTAAACCATGTTCTGCCAATGGAATACCTGATCACAGAAAGATTAAGTAGTTTCACAGATATTTCTTTTAAGTTAAAATCTTTTGGAAAGGGTTTTTTTTGGCTTTGTTTGAAATCCTCTTTTATATCTGCTTTCACATATCAGAAAAGAAATGCATTTGTAATAATAGCTTATTTCCCCCAATTACATGTTAAAACAATTTTTAACATTTTTTTTAAGTTTTGAATTCCAAATTCTATTCCTCCATTTCTCTCTCCCCTGTCCCTTCCCTGAGATGGTAAGCAATTCAAAATAGGTTATACATGCACAATTTTATTTTCTACAGGAATACTCGAACAAACAAAAAAGAATGAATGAAAGGAAAGAAGGAAAGCCAAAAAAAAATGGCATGTTTCAGTCTGTAGGAAGACAATATCAGTTCTGTCTCTGGAGGAAGATAGCATGATTCATCATTAGTCCTCTGGGATAGTTTTGGATCTTTGTGTTACTGAGAAAAGCTAAGTTGTTCACAGTTCTTTATAGAATAATATTGCTGCTGTGTATAATATTCTCCTGGTTCTGATCACTTAACTCTGCATCAATTCATATAAGTTTTTGCAGGTTTTTTTCTGAAGTCATCCTGCTTGTCATTTGTTACAGGACAATATAGTATTTCACCAAAATCATATATCACAGCTTATTCAGCTCTTCTCCAGCTGATGGGCATCCCCTCAATTTCTAATTCTTTGACACTGTAAAAAGAGCTGCTACAAATATTTTTTGTACAAATAGCCTTCCCCACACAAACACACACTTTTTTTTTTCCTTTGGGATATAGACTTCAAAATAGTATTGTTGCCTAAAAGGGTATGTGGTTTTATGGCCCTTTGGGCATAGTTCCAAATTGCTCCCCAGGAGGACTATATTGGTTTACAACTCTACCAACAGTGCATTAGTGTTCCAGTTTTACTATCTCCCCTCCAACATATATCATTTTAATTTTTGTCATATTAGTCAGTCTGATAGATGTGAGGTGGTGCCTCAGAGTTGTTTTAATTTTCATTTCTCTAATCAATAGTGATTTAGAACATATAGAAAACCATATTTGTAAGATTATTTGAATGATAGGAAGCACAGTGGATAAGATGCTGGATTTTGTGTCAAGAAAACCTGATTCCAAATTTATCCTTAGATGCTTACTGGCTTTGTGACCTCGGACAACTCATGTAGCTTCTTTCTGCCTCAGTTTCCTCAACAGCAAAATGGGGATTTTAATAGTGGCACCTACTTCCTAGAGCTGCTGTGAGGATCAAATGAAGTGTTTGTAAAGAGCTCAGCACAGCTTCTGGAACTTTTTTTGTTGCCGAGTTGTTTCAGTCATATATGACTCTCTGTGACCCCACGTGGGGTTTTCTTGGCAAAGATACTAGAGTGGTTTGCCATTTCCTTCTTCAATTCATTCCACAGATGAGGAAATTGAGGCAGTCAGGGTTAAGTGACTTACCCAGTGTCACAGTTACTAAGCATCTGAGGGCAGATTTGAACTCAGGTCCTCATGACTCCAGGGCTGGTGTTCTATCCACTGTGTAACCTAGCTGCCTAATGTGCCTAGCTGGCACATTATAAATGCTTAATAAATTCTTCCTCCCTTCCTCCTTTCCTTCCTTCCTTCTTTTTCTTCATTCCTTCCTTCTGTCTGTTCATCCAAATATAACTAAAGCGGTTTAATGATTGCAGAGAAGCAGAACCTTACCTAGGTCTTTAATAAATATCTCTGAATATTAAGACAAGGGCAAACTAAAGTTATCTAAATTATTGAGACAAACAATAAATTAGGTTCTTCATTCATTTAGGGCAGGGGTTGGGGGAGGGAAGAAAAAATATATGATAATGTTGTATATTTGAAAGGAATAGCATGTCGTGCACTGCAAATTTTCAGTTTCATATGCAATTATCTGTTTTATTGTACTACGTTTTTTAAATGTTTCTTTTATTCCATAAATTAAATAAAAATAAATAAATAAAACTTTTGATAAATGATAACAAATTCACTTAAAAAGAGCATTTGATCATAAGGCTACTTTACCAAAGGTGAGTATTTAGAATAGCTATTATGTATTAAAATTACCACTTACCATTAAAAGGGAATGAAGCAACTAAGTGAGGTATTACTATTTCAGTTTCTAATTAGAATTGCCCAAATGATAAAACCCAATTGCTCAGAAATCATTTTTTAAAATTATGGTTTCAAAATCAAACTTCATTTGCAGCTAATGTATTGATTTTATAGATTATAACCATGTATTATAACCATGAAAATAAAACTGCCTCCTGGTTCTTTTAGGGTAAATAATCTTTCTTGTCCACACTGAATTGCAGGGTGGTGATGAAAGTGGTCCCAGGAAGACTTTAGTGACTTTGAGAGTGTTTTTAAGAAACCTGGAAAGTTTTAGAGAATAGAAAACATGTATTATATCAAAGTAGCAATACACTAGAACAAATCAGTCAGTAACTCTCTGACTTCTCCCCTCCTAAAAGGAGGTCTTTTTAGGCCTCTCATTATTTCTCAATCCGTTTCATCTTCATTTTCCAATGAGTCTTCCTATTCCATTACTGAATTAAAAATGCTTTCTCAAAAGTTACCAATGATCTTTTCTTAGCAAAATCTGATGACTTTTTTTTTTCAAATTTCCTTTTTTTTTCTCCAATTTTTATCCTTCTTAACTGGTATGTAGTATTTGACACTGTTAACTATTCTCTTTTCTTAGATACACCCATTTTCCTAACAGTTTCTTCTCTTGATTATTCTCTTACTTTTATGACCTTTCTTGGTCGTCTTTGCTGAAATTCATCACCTGTGCCGTGCCTACTGATTGTGAGTATACTCCAAGACTGTGGACAAGGCCTCCTTCTTAATCTCTACACTTTCTCTGGATACTGTCTACAATATCACCTTACCAATTACCATCTGTCACAAACCCATCTCTAGGCAGATGACTCCCAGATCTATATAACTCAGGCCCATTCTATCTCCAAACTCTATCTAGTTCTACTTCACTAACTTCATACTGAACATTTCAAACAAGATGTACTGTAAGCATTTCAAACTAAGCATGTCCAAAATAAAATTAATTATCTTTCCTGCCCCCCCCCCCCACCCAAACCCAGCCATCTTCTGTACTTTCCTATTACTGACCAGGTCGTCACCATCTTTCTAACAACTTAGATTCTTAACCTTCATATCATTTTTCTCATTATCTTACCCTGCATAACCTGTCAGTTTTCAAATCTGTTTGTTTCTAGCACTATTATATTCTTCATATATGTTGCGTCCTCTCTAGCCACAGAGCCACAACCACCCCTGTTCAGGCCTCATGCAATATCCTTCCAGTTGGTCTTCTTGCCTCAAGTCTCTCCCCATTTCAATCCAAAGCTCACAAGGCTGCCGAAGTAAATTTCCTAAAGCAAAGCCCTGATCATGGCAGCCCTTCTATTAAAAAAACTCCTGTGGTTCCCTTATTACATCTAAGGTAAAATACAAGCTCTTCAGTTTGGCAATTAAAACTATTTACAAGATTGTTCCTTCCAGTTCATTTTACAGATGATTGCCCTCTCCAATATAATCATAATAGCATTTTCATGGTTTTACACACACAATTCTCTCTCTCCTATATTTCTGACTTTTCAGAGGTTGTACTCCATTCTGGAATGCACATATTCTTTAGTTCTGCATTTTGAAATCCCTGATTTCCTCCATGATTTAGTTCAAAGCACTACCTTTTACATGAAGTATTTCCTGATACTCATTGCTACAAGTTCACTCTTTTCCAATATTAATAGTATTCATCTTGTAAATAGTTTGTGTGTACTTATATGTACATGTGTCTCATTGTAGAATATAGGACTCTTGAAGAAACTATTTCACATTACACAATCCAATATTGCACAATACAGGAAATAGTCTTTGTATCCTTAACATTTAAAATAGTATAAACATTTTAATATGTTTTTATTTATTTCATTAAATGTTTTCCAATTACAAATAAAAAATCAACAATTTTTTTTTGAGTTTCAAATTTTCTCTCTTCCTCAACCCCCTCTTCCTCTTTGAGAAGGCAAGCAATTTGACATATTTTACAGGCACACATGCACATATACACACATGTGCTTATATGCAGTCATGTAAAATATATTTCCGTATTTGCCATGTTGCAAAAGAAAACACAGATCAAATGTTTAGATCTATTTTTATGAAAGCAAAGAGTGTTTTTTTTTTTAATTGTAATCATACAATCTCTGGATTTGTCTTGGTAGATAGACTCCTAAGTATTATATATTATATACAATTATTTTAAATGGAATTTCTCTATTTCTTACTGCTGGGTTTTATTATATAGAAATGCTGATGTTTTATATGGTTTTTTGTATCTTGACACTTTGCTGATATTGTTAATTGTTTCAAATAGTTTTTAGTTTTGATTATCTAGTATTCTCTAACTATACCATTACATCATCTGCAGAGAGTAAAAGTTTTGTTTCCTCATTGCCTATTTTCATTCATTTTATTTCTTTTTCTTGTCATTGTTATAGCTAGCATCTTTAGTTCACTCTTGAATAGTAGTGATGATAATGCATATCCTTACTTCATCCCTGATCTTATTGTGAAGACTTCAAGTTTATCCCCTTTACGGATGTTTACTCCTGGTTTTAGATAGATAAGACTTATTTTAAGAAAGGTTACAAGATGGTGGAGAGAAGGCAGGCAGTAACCTGAGCTCTCCCCCAAATCCCTCCAAAGACTTCTAAATAATGCCCTAAAACAAATCCTGGAGTGGCAACACCCCAAAAGGACAGGGTGAAACAATTTTCCAGTCCAAAACAACTTAAAAGTTCGGCAGGAAAGGTCTGTTACACCATGAGAGAGTGTCACACAGTCAAGTGTGGGCTGTACAAGCATAGACCAAAGCCTTAGCAAACCAGGAGCAGGCCTGGGGAGTGACTGAATCAGCAGATTCCAGAACTCTCACTCTATAGACTGTAAGGGGGTTGAAGAACGAGTCAGAAGGAGATTACAACAGTCTTTTTGCTGGCTCTGGGGGCAGGATTCTGTTGCTTTGTCCATAGTCAGACAAGGCACGGTTGTAGGTGACAGTCCCTGGGCCAGGAGGAGCACTGGCACATCAGAGCTTGCTGCTGTGATGGAGCAGGGATGCTCATCACAGTTCCAGGGCATAAAAGAGTGCTCATGGTCACTCACAGACCAGAGCACAGGCCATGAGAGTGATAAAGATACCCTTCCTTAGATCATACCATCATGGAAAAACTGAAAACTAGAAGAATCTGTCAAATCTGTGAAAACAGCTGCACAAAACCCTTGAAGCTTAGAACAGCATGCCCTCCACCCTGGAAGAAGACCCTCACTTTGTCAAAGAGTTAAAATTCAAGAAATAGTATGGGAATATAAGCGAACAGAAAAAAAAAATACCATGGAAAGTTACTATGGTGACAAGGAAGATCAAAACAAACATTCAGAGGTAGACAGCAAAATGAAAAATCCTAAATCCAAAGACTCCAAGAAAAATATGAATAGGTCTCAGACCATGGAAGAACTTAAAAAGGATTTTAAAAATCAAGTCACAGAGGTAGTAGAAAACGTGGATAGAGAAATGAGAATGATGAAAGAAAATCATGGAAAAAGAGTCAATAGCCTGGTAAAGGAGACACACAGAAAAATACTTAAGAAAATCACATGTTAAAGATAGAGTAGAAAAATAGTAAAAGCGGTAGAAAAGTCCAAGGAGGAAAAGATTTCCTTGAAAAGTCAAATGGAAAAAGATATACACAACTTAACTGAAGAAAAGAACTCCTTAAAAAGCAAAACTGGCCAAATGGAGAAAGAGGCACAAAAATTTACCAAAGAAAAAGAACTAAAAAAATAGAATTGAACAAATGGAAAAGGAGGTACAAAATCTCACTGAAGAAAATACTTCCTTAAAAAATTAGAATTGAGAGGAAAAATTCTGGGAAGATGGCGTAATAGTTCAGAAATTTCCAATCTCTAAGATGCTTCCTCACAAAAGAGATAAAATATCTCAGGCTAAACATATAGCTGTAAAAATAAATAAGAGTAAGGACACACAGGGGTCCTCCTGGGACAATAGAACAGCTAAAGAAAATTCCCAAGGCAAGATTTGGTCCCCGTGAAGAGTAAACACCTCCAGGAGAGGTCCTAGGTCCACTGAAACAAAAGGTAGTAAACCCTGGGATTATCTGGTTTGAGAGGCTACTTCTTCCCCCCAGGGCCTTTACCCCATTTCCCCCACCCATCACAGGAATGTTTATCCCCAGCATAGTGAAAGGAGTTGGGCATCTGACCTGGAGAAGATTGAGGGAACCTCTACTGACAAGTCCTACCAGAACAAGCTATGCTATGGGGACCCAGTGGGGGCAGGATGTCTTGGTCTCACTACTAGGCCAGAGAGGAGAACTGAGGTCAGAGACACAATCTCCCATACCCCAAGACTAGAAGTGATTACAGAAATTAAATTTCTACTACCACTACTACTACATAAATGCATAGGCAAAAGAGAAAGAACCCAACCATAGGGAGTTACTATGGAAACAGAGAAGACCAGAGTCCATTTTCAAAGGAGGATACTGAAGCAAAGAAATTCTTTTTTAAATTGAAGAGTAACATCAAATGATCACTTGCCCCAAAAGAATTAATAGAAGAACTTAAAAAAAAAGATTACAACTCAAATGAGGGAAACTAAACAAACAAAAAAGAACAATCCAAAAAAACCAAGAAAATTGTGATTGGACAAAAGGAAGTCAATGAAGTTAAGAGAACAAGAAATAATGAAACAAAATTTAAAGATGATAAATAGAAGAGAAAGTATAGCATCTTATAGGAAAAACAACTGGTGTGGAGAAGAGATTAAGGAGAGAAAACACAAGAATAATCAAACTGTGATCAAAAAATGTGATAAAAAAAGCTGTGATCAAAAAAAATTGATACACTAATACAAGAAATAATTGAAAAAAATTTTCTAGAGATATCAGAACAAGAGGGAAAAGTATAAATAGAAAAAATACATCAATCACTACCTGAAAGAGATCCTCTGAGGAAAACCCACAGGAATAGTCAAATTCTGAAAACCCCAGCTTAAGGATAAAATATTATGAGCAACAAGAAAAATAACTATTTGAATATGGCAATGCCACAGTTAGAATCACATGAGACCTAGTAGCAGAGACACTAAAAGATCACAGGTCTTGGAATACTACAAATCAAAGAGCAAAAGACCTGAAGTTCTGGCCAGAAATATCATGCCCAGCAAAGTTAATCATAATCCTAAATGAAAAAAAGGGCATTTAATGAACTATCAGATTTTCAGGACTTTGCTAAAAAATAAATAAATAAATGAATGAATGAATGAATGAATAAATAAATAAATAAATAAAGACACTGAATTTAACAGAAGATTTGACATACAAGATCCAAGAAAAAATTAAGATACATACCAAAGACTAATTACAAGGGACCCCCTAAGGACAGCTCGTTTAATTTTCACATATGTAAAAGGTAAAATATACCAAAGATTGTTATTAATAATTGGGTAGTTTGCAAGAATGATTGGGGTAGAACCAAGAATGATATGACTTTAAAAAGTAAAACTACTTAGGAACAGCTAAAAAGAGTAATTATCTTGTACAAATGAGGTGCAAGAGGAAGAACCAAGACAGAGGAATTAGATGGGGGAAGAGGGCTGTTAGTTCTTTTTTTTGAATGCGTTCATGAGGGAACAATACATATATATCTAAGAAAGTGTAAACATCTAAATTCAGAAAGAAAAAAACACTAAGGGACTAGAGAGAAGGGAGAGGATAAGGAAGGGATCTCTAGAGGGGAGAGTGAGAGAAAAGGATAAAGGCAGGTATAGAAGGGTGTTTAGATTAATGGGAATGGGAGGACAAGGGAGGGATCCTTGGAGGGGGGGTAGGTTAAGTAATAGGAGGACAAGGTAGTGGGTAGAAGTAAAGAAGAGGAGACAGAAGGGGTAAGAAATAAGAGATATGCACAAACATAAAAATAATAATCAGGAGTAGAATTTGTTAGAGAAAATGTGTCTATATACATATATATGTGAATATATGTATATGCAATGTATATAACTATATCTAACTATATCCATGATTAACTGTAGCCTTCTGGGGAAGGGAGGGGGTATGAGTATCTATGCATATTGTATATGTATATATCTATATATAAATATATCCATGCTCAATTGTAGCCTTTAGGAAGGGATAGGGAAGGAGGAAAAAGAATAAAATAAAAAGTGTACAACAGAGAACAAAAGAAACCCTAAAAGGAAGCAAAGAAAAGGACAGCTTTCAGGACAAAACATAGTATGTATTATATAGTTTTTCTTGAAATGAAAATTTATTGCTATATATTTTGAATCCTCTCATGTTCTGTGGTACACATGACTTTTTTTCTTTTCTCATTTTATATGTTGGTTTTAATATTTAAATTTAAACTATTTATTTTTCTTTTCATGTTATGTATTTAAGTTTTAGTATTTGTCTAAAATAAAAATGTAATTTTCTTTAATTTGAAAAATAAATAAAACTACAATTGAGCAAGCAGAAGTTAATGACTCTGTGAGATATCACGAAAAAGGGAAAAAAAAGCAAAAGAATGAAAAAATAGAAGAAAATATGAAATATCTTATAAGAAATACAACTGACCAGGAGAGATCATTTTAAAATTATTAGACTACCAAAAGGCAGATATATATATTTTTTAAGCCTAGCTATCTTTCATAAAATTTCAAGAAAGATTGTCCTGATAATCTAGTACTAGAGAGTAAAATAGAAATGTAAAGAAATCAACTGATCATCCTCCTGAAAGAGATCCCCTAATGAAAACTGTCAGGAATGTTATAGCCAAATCCAAGAGCTTCCAGAACAGGGGAAATACATCGCAAACAGCCAAAAAGAAACACTTCAAGTATTGTGGAGCCATAGTCAAGATAACAAAAGATGTAGTGTTGTACCCAAACCCAAATCACAGGTCACTACACACCACCTGATCTGTGGTCCAACATTAAGCCCCTTTATATTTTTGTCTTTGTCTCTACCCTATATCCTGTAATAGCTTGAAACAGCTTAAGGCGTAGTCCTGGGTAAATTGCCCAATGTGTAGTCTCCTGAACCCCTCCTTCCTGAATCAGAATTCTATATATTCTCCCTGAATCAGCATACTGTACAAGGATCAGCTTAGGGTTATGGTGCAAGACTATGCTATGTAGAGACCACCCTGTTCTTTTCTGTTGACCAAGCGGGGTCCTCACACCCTTCACCCAGACCATGACCCTGGTCTATTCTGGGGAATTGACTGTTCTCCACTTCCCCTTACCCAATGACCCTCCACCCTGTGCCCTACACCCTGTTCTAGGAGGACCCCTTTGTCACAGGAAGGTTGCACACTTGTACCCTTGTGATATTAGTCCTGAGCTATAGATATAACCAATGGCTGTTCTTGGCTTCTGTACATCATTGCTTCTGCTAGCTCCCCTCCCTGAATGTAGTTTTTGTGGTTTTAGCCTTTTTAAACACTGTTCATACCATCAATTGGCCCAATTTGAGTTTACACTCCAGGTAGCGAGAGCTTGATCAGTAAATCCACACCTAAATTTACCTTGAATCCAGGTCTCAGCTTGCTCTTATTCTCTGCTACTTATGCAGATCCATCAGTGTGTCCATCATCAGCTCCTGGCTATGTTCCTCCACCAGCTCTTGAATGTCTTCAGCATCCACCTTCATTCACCTCTGTCTCAATGTCTTGCCCAAAGACATGATTTAATCCATGACTGGTTTCTTTTCAGTCACATGCACACTATGTCCATGCTTCTCAGTGATTTCTTTTTTTTTTTTAATGCTGTATATCACTGTTGATTTGAAGAAATGCAAATTAAAACAATACTGAGGCACTAACTACCTATCAACTATTAGACTGGCTAAGAGGACAGAAAAGGAGAATGATAAATATTGGAGGGTATATGGGAAGATTTTTTCATTTCCAATGTAATGGTTTCCTTCTTCTTTGGACCTTCCTTTTCGATCTTCTTCTTCATTGTACCATTGTTACAAATATTGTTGTAGATCACAGTTACTACCATACACTTTTTTTGCAAGGCACTACCATATGTGCTCAAGCACACACGAACACACTTGTAATAATATTGTTAAGAGCAAACAATGCTGCCTTCACAAAGGATCAACTCCCAATGAGGCCAATTAGGCAATAAATGGACCTGAGGTTCCTTTGTTTGACATATGAAAGCAAAAAAAAAAATTGCTCTAGTTGAGCATCATCTCTTTGTGAGCCATTCAAATCTGAACATGATGTTCACACTGTGAATTTTTGTTCATCCTGCAAGACAAATTTCGCAAAAAATTCTTCCTTGTCCAGAAAAGCAATAAATCAGGTTATTCATAAATTGAGAGTCTACTGTATAGGTTCATCATCTGAGGAATGGTTATAGAAACTGTGGCAAAGAAATGCAATGGGAGGCGACTAGGTGGTGCAGTGAATAGAGCACTGGCCATGGAGTCAGGAGGACCTGAGTTCAAAATTAGCCTCAGACACTTAACACTTACTAGCCATGTGGCCTTGAGCAAGTCACTTAACCCCAATTGCCCTGCCTTCCTCCTCCAAAAAAAAAAAAGGAAAGAAATGCAATGGAATAGTATGACACATCAGAAACCACTGTATAAGAAGAATTCAGAGAAGCATTGGAAGATATATGAACTATTATTAAGTAAAATAAGTACAATTAGGAAAATAATATATATATAGAACTACTAAAGTAATGTAAACAGAATAGTTAAATATAATCATACTGCTTCCCTTCATTGTAGACATAAAAGACCATGTGGAACACTATATGTCTTGTAAGGCTTGGTTGATGCCTCTCTGTTTCTCTCTCTCTCTCCTACTGAAATGTTTGAGTCACTAAATAAAGGAGGCATTAAATATATTCTTGAATTAAGTGGATATAAAAAGAAAATAAAAACACCTAAAATATGGAGTTCTTGGTCACATTACTAGTAAAATAGAGAAGATGACATTTTTTCTCCATTCCCCATTGCGACAAAAAAGTTTTTAAAAATTCCATTTCAACCTATTTTTTCATTATTGTTTTTGAGCAATTACTTCACGCAAAGTATTGTGCTAAATACTATGAGGAAGATATGAGTAAAGTACAGAACCAGCTCTATAGGATTTCACAGTTTATTAAGAGAGATATAGCATCATCAATCGGGTAATGACTGAAAAAATTGTGGTATATGATTCTGCTGGTATATTATTGCTCTATTAAGAAATGACAAGCAGGATGCTTCCAGAAAAACCTGGGAGGACTTAAATGAACTCATGCAAAATGGAGTAAGTAGAACTGGGGGAATATCATACACAGTAAAAGCAATATTGTACAACGAACAACTGTGAATGATTTAGCTATTCTCAGCAATACAATGATCCAAGACAATTCTGAATGACTCATGATGAAAAGTGCTATACATCTCCAGAGAAAGATCAGATGAAATCTGAATGCAGATTAAAGTGTCATTTTTTTCACTTTCTATTTTTGCACTTGTTTTTTCCTGACATGGCTAATATGGAAATATGTTTTGCATGATTTCACATGTATAATTGATACCACTTTCTTTCCATCTCAGTAAGTAGGAGAAGGTAGGCAGGGAGATAATTTAGAACTCAAAATTTTTTTAAAGAATGCTAAAAATAAATAATTTTAAAAGAGCAAAAAGAGAGAGAAAACATATAGGTAGACAAACAAAATGTAAGGAAGACAGTGCTATGAAGCAAAGTCCACAGATTATTAGAGTTGGAAGATTCTTAAAGACTTTCATGTTCACTCCATACACATTTTACTGATGAGTTAACCAATGTAAGTAATACATGGAAATGTGACATTGAAAGTCTAGAAAGGAGATAAGGCACTACAGATATAAATATATATGAAGGCTATATTTTTATAAGATAACACATACATAGTGCAATTTCAAGGCTCGAAGATGCTACAACTGTCCCAGAGTCACTCAAAAAACCACAAGGCACCAAGGAAATATGAAATTTAATTATTTTAGTCCTCCAGACAGGATATTGATTACACCTAAAATTGTTTCTCAACAGAACAGCAGGTTCATAGTGTGATTGAAACTGACAAAAATGGTCAAGCATTAGTTTCAATAAACTATAGGGGAAATAAAAAACAAAACAAAACATTGTCCATTCAAAAATTTAATTAGCTAAATTCCTGCTTTTACTCTGATCAACAATTGCATCCCAGAGTGCACTCATGATTTCTGCATATGACTATAATTCTACTCTCTTTGAATATATGAGTATACAAAGTGGTTTCAATTGCTAATCTATGAGAGATTTTCTATTTCTGGTTCAGTTGCAAATGCCTTTAAATACAGATCACTAGAAACATAATTATCAAACAAGAAATAATCTACATTAGACAATAAAATTCTGAATTATTAGACTACAACATAATTTAATTTCCCTACGACAATGAGCTCTTACTAAATACCTACTGTACTTCTTTGTCATGTAACAGTGATCACAGACAGTAAACTTGGCTTCATATTAAGAAGATATCAGGTTAGACGGACCATTTTCTTTATTTGGCCTGGGTAACCATATTGAAAGATCAGAGAAATTTCATAGACATAGTTTACTTAGATTTGAAGAAATCATTTGACAAAATCTCCCATGTGTTCCTTATATGGTAGGTAAAGAAATGTAGGCTAGATATGAGGGCAGTTAAGAGTTCTCTCATGGAATGCCTGGGGCATTTCTCTTTGAACTTCTACTTAACATTTGTATTATTTCTTGGATGAAGGCAAAAATGGCATCTATAATAAATTCACCAACAATACAAATATGGGAAAGTTAGTTCAACTCTTATATATCAACGTTAAGATACAAAAAGGAGAAATGTTTGCACCACATGACCAGGATATTTTCCCCACTCCTCCAAAGGTATTACAGTCTCTTCAGATAGTTATAATGTTTAAGAGGCAGAGTGATTGCCTTCACAGACCAAAACAACAAGCTTAATAAAGCAATAAATGTAAGCATTCACAGCAGAACATGCTAATCTCTAAGGGGCTTAATCAACATTCTCTTTATCTCTCTCTACCCCCCAGGTTCAAGTACTATGAAAATTTATACCTAAGAGCTGCCAACACATCCTACCACTTCTCCCCCAACCCTGCATTCTTTAGCAATGGATCTCAACTCTAACGCCCACTTACAGAGGAAATTGTAAAAAAATAAGAAGTCAGCAGCTATTATCTATTCCACTTATCTAGCACTCTTATTTCTTAGCCAGTGCATTATTATTTTGATGATTTTGATGATTACCACAGTTTGAGATTTGGAATAGCTGTGCCACCCTCCTGAATTTTTTCATTAATTCACTTGATATTCTTGAAATTTGTTCTTCCAGATGATTTATTATTTTTTCCAGGTTTATAAGATTTTTTAGTTTGATTAATATGGCACCAATTAAGTAAATTAATTTAGGTAGAATTGCCTTTTTTTGTTATACTGGCTTAGCCTCTGAGTGAATAATTAATATCTTTCCAATTACTTATATCTGACCGTATTTGTGTGAAAAGTGTTTCGTAATTTTATTCATACAGTTCCAAGCTTTGTCTTTTGCAGGGAGCCTCCAAAGTATTTTATGTTGTCTAGTTATCTTAAATGTAATTTCTCTTTCTATCTTTTGCTGCTGGGTTTTGTTGACAATATATAGAAATGCTGATGAATTATATTGGATCATTTTATATACTGTAGCTTTGTTAAAGTTGTTAACATTTTGAACTGCTTTTTTTAATTGGCTTTCTGGGATTCTTTAAATATACTATGATATCACCTGCTAAGTGATAGCTTTGTTTCCTCAATGCCTATTCTGATTCCTTTAATTTCTTTTTCTTCTTTCACTGTTATAGCTAGCATTTCTAGTACAGTATTGAATGGCCACCCTTGTTTCATCCCAGATTTTATTGTGAAGATTTCAAGTTTATTCCAATTACAGATAATGCTTGTTCTTGGTTTTAGGTAAGTATACCTTATTATAAGGAAAGCCCCATTTATTTCTATATCCTCTAGCATTTTTAATTGGAATGGATGTTGGATTTTGTCAAAATATTTTTCTACATCTATTAATAATATGATATGATTTCTATTGGACTTTTATTGATATAGTCAATTATGCTGATATCTTTCCTAATATTGAACCAGCTCTTCATTCTGGGTATAAAACCCACTTCAATGGTCATAGCATGTGATCCTTGTGATATATCCTGTAATCTCCTTGCTCATATTTTATGTATTTATTTTTGCATTAGAGAACTTTGTATTCATTAGGGAAATAGACCTATATTTTCTTTCTCTTTTTTTAGCTCTTCCTGGTTTAAGCATCAGCACGATATTTGTGTCATAGAAGGAATTTTGTAAGACTCATTTTTTACCCATTTTTTCAAAATAGTTTACATACTAGTGGAATTAATCATTCATTAAATATCTGGCAGAATTCACTGTGATTTCATCTGGCCCTGCACATTGTTTTTTAGGAAATTTGTTATTAACTTAAAAAAATTTTTTTCTAAGAAAGAATTATTTATGTGTTCTATTTCCTATTCTGTTAATCTGGGTGATTTGTATATTTTTGTAAATATTTATCCATTCTGCTTAGACTATCAGATTTGTTGGCATATAATTGGGAAAACGGTTTTTAATAATTGCTTTAATTTTCTTTTTATTGGTGGTGAATTCACACTTTTCATTCTTCATAATGGTAATTTGGTTTTCTCTTTTAAAAAAATAAAATTAACCAATGGTATAGTTTTTATTGTTTTCTTCACAAAACTAACTTCTAGTTTTATTTATTAGTTCAATAGTTTT
>JAQQSV010001656.1:26170-52041 GCA_028646515.1 Pseudochirops corinnae
ATCTGATAGTCTAAGCAGAATGGATAAATATTTACAAAAATATACAAATCACCCAGATTAACAGAATAGGAAATAGAACACATAAATAATTCTTTCTTAGAAAAAAATTTTTTTAAGTTAATAACAAATTTCCTAAAAAACAATGTGCAGGGCCAGATGAAATCACAGTGAATTCTGCCAGATATTTAATGAATGATTAATTCCACTAGTATGTAAACTATTTTGAAAAAATGGGTAAAAAATGAGTCTTACAAAATTCCTTCTATGACACAAATATCGTGCTGATGCTTAAACCAGGAAGAGCTAAAAAAAGAGAAAGAAAATATAGGTCTATTTCCCTAATGAATACAAAGTTCTCTAATGCAAAAATAAATACATAAAATATGAGCAAGGAGATTACAGGATATATCACAAGGATCACATGCTATGACCATTGAAGTGGGTTTTATACCCAGAATGAAGAGCTGGTTCAATATTAGGAAAGATATCAGCATAATTGACTATATCAATAAAAGTCCAATAGAAATCATATCATATTATTAATAGATGTAGAAAAATATTTTGACAAAATCCAACATCCATTCCAATTAAAAATGCTAGAGGATATAGAAATAAATGGGGCTTTCCTTATAATAAGGTATACTTACCTAAAACCAAGAACAAGCATTATCTGTAATTGGAATAAACTTGAAATCTTCACAATAAAATCTGGGATGAAACAAGGGTGGCCATTCAATACTGTACTAGAAATGCTAGCTATAACAGTGAAAGAAGAAAAAGAAATTAAAGGAATCAGAATAGGCATTGAGGAAACAAAGCTATCACTTAGCAGGTGATATCATAGTATATTTAAAGAATCCCAGAAAGCCAATTAAAAAAAGCAGTTCAAAATGTTAACAACTTTAACAAAGCTACAGTATATAAAATGATCCAATATAATTCATCAGCATTTCTATATATTGTCAACAAAACCCAGCAGCAAAAGATAGAAAGAGAAATTACATTTAAGATAACTAGACAACATAAAATACTTTGGAGGCTCCCTGCAAAAGACAAAGCTTGGAACTGTATGAATAAAATTACGAAACACTTTTCACACAAATACGGTCAGATATAAGTAATTGGAAAGATATTAATTATTCACTCAGAGGCTAAGCCAGTATAACAAAAAAAGGCAATTCTACCTAAATTAATTTACTTAATTGGTGCCATATTAATCAAACTAAAAAATCTTATAAACCTGGAAAAAATAATAAATCATCTGGAAGAACAAATTTCAAGAATATCAAGTGAATTAATGAAAAAATTCAGGAGGGTGGCACAGCTATTCCAAATCTCAAACTGTGGTAATCATCAAAATCATCAAAATAATAATGCACTGGCTAAGAAATAAGAGTGCTAGATAAGTGGAATAGATAATAGCTGCTGACTTCTTATTTTTTTACAATTTCCTCTGTAAGTGGGCGTTAGAGTTGAGATCCATTGCTAAAGAATGCAGGGTTGGGGGAGAAGTGGTAGGATGTGTTGGCAGCTCTTAGGTATAAATTTTCATAGTACTTGAACCTGGGGGGTAGAGAGAGATAAAGAGAATGTTGATTAAGCCCCTTAGAGATTAGCATGTTCTGCTGTGAATGCTTACATTTATTGCTTTATTAAGCTTGTTGTTTTGGTCTGTGAAGGCAATCACTCTGCCTCTTAAACATTATAACTATCTGAAGAGACTGTAATACCTTTGGAGGAGTGGGGAAAATATCCTGGTCATGTGGTGCAAACATTTCTCCTTTTTGTATCTTAACGTTGATATATAAGAGTTGAACTAACTTTCCCATATTTGTATTGTTGGTGAATTTATTATAGATGCCATTTTTGCCTTCATCCAAGAAATAATACAAATGTTAAGTAGAAGTTCAAAGAGAAATGCCCCAGGCATTCCATGAGAGAACTCTTAACTGCCCTCATATCTAGCCTACATTTCTTTACCTACCATATAAGGAACACATGGGAGATTTTGTCAAATGATTTCTTCAAATCTAAGTAAACTATGTCTATGAAATTTCTCTGATCTTTCAATATGGTTACCCAGGCCAAATAAAGAAAATGGTCCGTCTAACCTGATATCTTCTTAATATGAAGCCAAGTTTACTGTCTGTGATCACTGTTACATGACAAAGAAGTACAGTAGGTATTTAGTAAGAGCTCATTGTCGTAGGGAAATTAAATTATGTTGTAGTCTAATAATTCAGAATTTTATTGTCTAATGTAGATTATTTCTTGTTTGATAATTATGTTTCTAGTGATCTGTATTTAAAGGCATTTGCAACTGAACCAGAAATAGAAAATCTCTCATAGATTAGCAATTGAAACCACTTTGTATACTCATATATTCAAAGAGAGTAGAATTATAGTCATATGCAGAAATCATGAGTGCACTCTGGGATGCAATTGTTGATCAGAGTAAAAGCAGGAATTTAGCTAATTAAATTTTTGAATGGACAATGTTTTGTTTTGTTTTTTATTTCCCCTATAGTTTATTGAAACTAATGCTTGACCATTTTTGTCAGTTTCAATCACACTATGAACCTGCTGTTCTGTTGAGAAACAATTTTAGGTGTAATCAATATCCTGTCTGGAGGACTAAAATAATTAAATTTCATATTTCCTTGGTGCCTTGTGGTTTTTTGAGTGACTCTGGGACAGTTGTAGCATCTTCGAGCCTTGAAATTGCACTATGTATGTGTTATCTTATAAAAATATAGCCTTCATATATATTTATATCTGTAGTGCCTTATCTCCTTTCTAGACTTTCAATGTCACATTTCCATGTATTACTTACATTGGTTAACTCATCAGTAAAATGTGTATGGAGTGAACATGAAAGTCTTTAAGAATCTTCCAACTCTAATAATCTGTGGACTTTGCTTCATAGCACTGTCTTCCTTACATTTTGTTTGTCTACCTATATGTTTTCTCTCTCTTTTTGCTCTTTTAAAATTATTTATTTTTAGCATTCTTTAAAAAAATTTTGAGTTCTAAATTATCTCCCTGCCTACCTTCTCCTACTTACTGAGATGGAAAGAAAGTGGTATCAATTATACATGTGAAATCATGCAAAACATATTTCCATATTAGCCATGTCAGGAAAAAACAAGTGCAAAAATAGAAAGTGAAAAAAATGACACTTTAATCTGCATTCAGATTTCATCTGATCTTTCTCTGGAGATGTATAGCACTTTTCATCATGAGTCATTCAGAATTGTCTTGGATCATTGTATTGCTGAGAATAGCTAAATCATTCACAGTTGTTCGTTGTACAATATTGCTTTTACTGTGTATGATATTCCCCCAGTTCTACTTACTCCATTTTGCATGAGTTCATTTAAGTCCTCCCAGGTTTTTCTGGAAGCATCCTGCTTGTCATTTCTTAATAGAGCAATAATATACCAGCAGAATCATATACCACAATTTTTTCAGTCATTACCCGATTGATGATGCTATATCTCTCTTAATAAACTGTGAAATCCTATAGAGCTGGTTCTGTACTTTACTCATATCTTCCTCATAGTATTTAGCACAATACTTTGCGTGAAGTAATTGCTCAAAAACAATAATGAAAAAATAGGTTGAAATGGAATTTTTAAAAACTTTTTTGTCGCAATGGGGAATGGAGAAAAAATGTCATCTTCTCTATTTTACTAGTAATGTGACCAAGAACTCCATATTTTAGGTGTTTTTATTTTCTTTTTATATCCACTTAATTCAAGAATATATTTAATGCCTCCTTTATTTAGTGACTCAAACATTTCAGTAGGAGAGAGAGAGAGAAACAGAGAGGCATCAACCAAGCCTTACAAGACATATAGTGTTCCACATGGTCTTTTATGTCTACAATGAAGGGAAGCAGTATGATTATATTTAACTATTCTGTTTACATTACTTTAGTAGTTCTATATATATATTATTTTCCTAATTGTACTTATTTTACTTAATAATAGTTCATATATCTTCCAATGCTTCTCTGAATTCTTCTTATACAGTGGTTTCTGATGTGTCATACTATTCCATTGCATTTCTTTCCTTTTTTTTTTTTGGAGGAGGAAGGCAGGGCAATTGGGGTTAAGTGACTTGCTCAAGGCCACATGGCTAGTAAGTGTTAAGTGTCTGAGGCTAATTTTGAACTCAGGTCCTCCTGACTCCATGGCCAGTGCTCTATTCACTGCACCACCTAGTCGCCTCCCATTGCATTTCTTTGCCACAGTTTCTATAACCATTCCTCAGATGATGAACCTATACAGTAGACTCTCAATTTATGAATAACCTGATTTATTGCTTTTCTGGACAAGGAAGAATTTTTTGCGAAATTTGTCTTGCAGGATGAACAAAAATTCACAGTGTGAACATCATGTTCAGATTTGAATGGCTCACAAAGAGATGATGCTCAACTAGAGCAATTTTTTTTTTTGCTTTCATATGTCAAACAAAGGAACCTCAGGTCCATTTATTGCCTAATTGGCCTCATTGGGAGTTGATCCTTTGTGAAGGCAGCATTGTTTGCTCTTAACAATATTATTACAAGTGTGTTCGTGTGTGCTTGAGCACATATGGTAGTGCCTTGCAAAAAAAGTGTATGGTAGTAACTGTGATCTACAACAATATTTGTAACAATGGTACAATGAAGAAGAAGATCGAAAAGGAAGGTCCAAAGAAGAAGGAAACCATTACATTGGAAATGAAAAAATCTTCCCATATACCCTCCAATATTTATCATTCTCCTTTTCTGTCCTCTTAGCCAGTCTAATAGTTGATAGGTAGTTAGTGCCTCAGTATTGTTTTAATTTGCATTTCTTCAAATCAACAGTGATATACAGCATTAAAAAAAAAAAAGAAATCACTGAGAAGCATGGACATAGTGTGCATGTGACTGAAAAGAAACCAGTCATGGATTAAATCATGTCTTTGGGCAAGACATTGAGACAGAGGTGAATGAAGGTGGATGCTGAAGACATTCAAGAGCTGGTGGAGGAACATAGCCAGGAGCTGATGATGGACACACTGATGGATCTGCATAAGTAGCAGAGAATAAGAGCAAGCTGAGACCTGGATTCAAGGTAAATTTAGGTGTGGATTTACTGATCAAGCTCTCGCTACCTGGAGTGTAAACTCAAATTGGGCCAATTGATGGTATGAACAGTGTTTAAAAAGGCTAAAACCACAAAAACTACATTCAGGGAGGGGAGCTAGCAGAAGCAATGATGTACAGAAGCCAAGAACAGCCATTGGTTATATCTATAGCTCAGGACTAATATCACAAGGGTACAAGTGTGCAACCTTCCTGTGACAAAGGGGTCCTCCTAGAACAGGGTGTAGGGCACAGGGTGGAGGGTCATTGGGTAAGGGGAAGTGGAGAACAGTCAATTCCCCAGAATAGACCAGGGTCATGGTCTGGGTGAAGGGTGTGAGGACCCCGCTTGGTCAACAGAAAAGAACAGGGTGGTCTCTACATAGCATAGTCTTGCACCATAACCCTAAGCTGATCCTTGTACAGTATGCTGATTCAGGGAGAATATATAGAATTCTGATTCAGGAAGGAGGGGTTCAGGAGACTACACATTGGGCAATTTACCCAGGACTACGCCTTAAGCTGTTTCAAGCTATTACAGGATATAGGGTAGAGACAAAGACAAAAATATAAAGGGGCTTAATGTTGGACCACAGATCAGGTGGTGTGTAGTGACCTGTGATTTGGGTTTGGGTACAACACTACATCTTTTGTTATCTTGACTATGGCTCCACAATACTTGAAGTGTTTCTTTTTGGCTGTTTGCGATGTATTTCCCCTGTTCTGGAAGCTCTTGGATTTGGCTATAACATTCCTGACAGTTTTCATTAGGGGATCTCTTTCAGGAGGATGATCAGTTGATTTCTTTACATTTCTATTTTACTCTCTAGTACTAGATTATCAGGACAATCTTTCTTGAAATTTTATGAAAGATAGCTAGGCTTAAAAAATATATATATCTGCCTTTTGGTAGTCTAATAATTTTAAAATGATCTCTCCTGGTCAGTTGTATTTCTTATAAGATATTTCATATTTTCTTCTATTTTTTCATTCTTTTGCTTTTTTTTCCCTTTTTCGTGATATCTCACAGAGTCATTAACTTCTGCTTGCTCAATTGTAGTTTTATTTATTTTTCAAATTAAAGAAAATTACATTTTTATTTTAGACAAATACTAAAACTTAAATACATAACATGAAAAGAAAAATAAATAGTTTAAATTTAAATATTAAAACCAACATATAAAATGAGAAAAGAAAAAAAGTCATGTGTACCACAGAACATGAGAGGATTCAAAATATATAGCAATAAATTTTCATTTCAAGAAAAACTATATAATACATACTATGTTTTGTCCTGAAAGCTGTCCTTTTCTTTGCTTCCTTTTAGGGTTTCTTTTGTTCTCTGTTGTACACTTTTTATTTTATTCTTTTTCCTCCTTCCCTATCCCTTCCTAAAGGCTACAATTGAGCATGGATATATTTATATATAGATATATACATATACAATATGCATAGATACTCATACCCCCTCCCTTCCCCAGAAGGCTACAGTTAATCATGGATATAGTTAGATATAGTTATATACATTGCATATACATATATTCACATATATATGTATATAGACACATTTTCTCTAACAAATTCTACTCCTGATTATTATTTTTATGTTTGTGCATATCTCTTATTTCTTACCCCTTCTGTCTCCTCTTCTTTACTTCTACCCACTACCTTGTCCTCCTATTACTTAACCTACCCCCCCTCCAAGGATCCCTCCCTTGTCCTCCCATTCCCATTAATCTAAACACCCTTCTATACCTGCCTTTATCCTTTTCTCTCACTCTCCCCTCTAGAGATCCCTTCCTTATCCTCTCCCTTCTCTCTAGTCCCTTAGTGTTTTTTTCTTTCTGAATTTAGATGTTTACACTTTCTTAGATATATATGTATTGTTCCCTCATGAACGCATTCAAAAAAAAGAACTAACAGCCCTCTTCCCCCATCTAATTCCTCTGTCTTGGTTCTTCCTCTTGCACCTCATTTGTACAAGATAATTACTCTTTTTAGCTGTTCCTAAGTAGTTTTACTTTTTAAAGTCATATCATTCTTGGTTCTACCCCAATCATTCTTGCAAACTACCCAATTATTAATAACAATCTTTGGTATATTTTACCTTTTACATATGTGAAAATTAAACGAGCTGTCCTTAGGGGGTCCCTTGTAATTAGTCTTTGGTATGTATCTTAATTTTTTCTTGGATCTTGTATGTCAAATCTTCTGTTAAATTCAGTGTCTTTATTTATTTATTTATTTATTCATTCATTCATTCATTCATTTATTTATTTATTTTTTAGCAAAGTCCTGAAAATCTGATAGTTCATTAAATGCCCTTTTTTTCATTTAGGATTATGATTAACTTTGCTGGGCATGATATTTCTGGCCAGAACTTCAGGTCTTTTGCTCTTTGATTTGTAGTATTCCAAGACCTGTGATCTTTTAGTGTCTCTGCTACTAGGTCTCATGTGATTCTAACTGTGGCATTGCCATATTCAAATAGTTATTTTTCTTGTTGCTCATAATATTTTATCCTTAAGCTGGGGTTTTCAGAATTTGACTATTCCTGTGGGTTTTCCTCAGAGGATCTCTTTCAGGTAGTGATTGATGTATTTTTTCTATTTATACTTTTCCCTCTTGTTCTGATATCTCTAGAAAATTTTTTTCAATTATTTCTTGTATTAGTGTATCAATTTTTTTTGATCACAGCTTTTTTTATCACATTTTTTGATCACAGTTTGATTATTCTTGTGTTTTCTCTCCTTAATCTCTTCTCCACACCAGTTGTTTTTCCTATAAGATGCTATACTTTCTCTTCTATTTATCATCTTTAAATTTTGTTTCATTATTTCTTGTTCTCTTAACTTCATTGACTTCCTTTTGTCCAATCACAATTTTCTTGGTTTTTTTGGATTGTTCTTTTTTGTTTGTTTAGTTTCCCTCATTTGAGTTGTAATCTTTTTTTTTAAGTTCTTCTATTAATTCTTTTGGGGCAAGTGATCATTTGATGTTACTCTTCAATTTAAAAAAGAATTTCTTTGCTTCAGTATCCTCCTTTGAAAATGGACTCTGGTCTTCTCTGTTTCCATAGTAACTCCCTATGGTTGGGTTCTTTCTCTTTTGCCTATGCATTTATGTAGTAGTAGTGGTAGTAGAAATTTAATTTCTGTAATCACTTCTAGTCTTGGGGTATGGGAGATTGTGTCTCTGACCTCAGTTCTCCTCTCTGGCCTAGTAGTGAGACCAAGACATCCTGCCCCCACTGGGTCCCCATAGCATAGCTTGTTCTGGTAGGACTTGTCAGTAGAGGTTCCCTCAATCTTCTCCAGGTCAGATGCCCAACTCCTTTCACTATGCTGGGGATAAACATTCCTGTGATGGGTGGGGGAAATGGGGTAAAGGCCCTGGGGGGAAGAAGTAGCCTCTCAAACCAGATAATCCCAGGGTTTACTACCTTTTGTTTCAGTGGACCTAGGACCTCTCCTGGAGGTGTTTACTCTTCACGGGGACCAAATCTTGCCTTGGGAATTTTCTTTAGCTGTTCTATTGTCCCAGGAGGACCCCTGTGTGTCCTTACTCTTATTTATTTTTACAGCTATATGTTTAGCCTGAGATATTTTATCTCTTTTGTGAGGAAGCATCTTAGAGATTGGAAATTTCTGAACTATTACGCCATCTTCCCAGAATTTTTCCTCTCAATTCTAATTTTTTAAGGAAGTATTTTCTTCAGTGAGATTTTGTACCTCCTTTTCCATTTGTTCAATTCTATTTTTTTAGTTCTTTTTCTTTGGTAAATTTTTGTGCCTCTTTCTCCATTTGGCCAGTTTTGCTTTTTAAGGAGTTCTTTTCTTCAGTTAAGTTGTGTATATCTTTTTCCATTTGACTTTTCAAGGAAATCTTTTCCTCCTTGGACTTTTCTACCGCTTTTACTATTTTTCTACTCTATCTTTAACATGTGATTTTCTTAAGTATTTTTCTGTGTGTCTCCTTTACCAGGCTATTGACTCTTTTTCCATGATTTTCTTTCATCATTCTCATTTCTCTATCCACGTTTTCTACTACCTCTGTGACTTGATTTTTAAAATCCTTTTTAAGTTCTTCCATGGTCTGAGACCTATTCATATTTTTCTTGGAGTCTTTGGATTTAGGATTTTTCATTTTGCTGTCTACCTCTGAATGTTTGTTTTGATCTTCCTTGTCACCATAGTAACTTTCCATGGTATTTTTTTTTTCTGTTCGCTTATATTCCCATACTATTTCTTGAATTTTAACTCTTTGACAAAGTGAGGGTCTTCTTCCAGGGTGGAGGGCATGCTGTTCTAAGCTTCAAGGGTTTTGTGCAGCTGTTTTCACAGATTTGACAGATTCTTCTAGTTTTCAGTTTTTCCATGATGGTATGATCTAAGGAAGGGTATCTTTATCACTCTCATGGCCTGTGCTCTGGTCTGTGAGTGACCATGAGCACTCTTTTATGCCCTGGAACTGTGATGAGCATCCCTGCTCCATCACAGCAGCAAGCTCTGATGTGCCAGTGCTCCTCCTGGCCCAGGGACTGTCACCTACAACCGTGCCTTGTCTGACTATGGACAAAGCAACAGAATCCTGCCCCCAGAGCCAGCAAAAAGACTGTTGTAATCTCCTTCTGACTCGTTCTTCAACCCCCTTACAGTCTATAGAGTGAGAGTTCTGGAATCTGCTGATTCAGTCACTCCCCAGGCCTGCTCCTGGTTTGCTAAGGCTTTGGTCTATGCTTGTACAGCCCACACTTGACTGTGTGACACTCTCTCATGGTGTAACAGACCTTTCCTGCCGAACTTTTAAGTTGTTTTGGACTGGAAAATTGTTTCACCCTGTCCTTTTGGGGTGTTGCCACTCCAGGATTTGTTTTAGGGCATTATTTAGAAGTCTTTGGAGGGATTTGGGGGAGAGCTCAGGTTACTGCCTGCCTTCTCTCCACCATCTTGTAACCTTTCTTAAAATAAGTCTTATCTATCTAAAACCAGGAGTAAACATCCGTAAAGGGGATAAACTTGAAGTCTTCACAATAAGATCAGGGATGAAGTAAGGATATGCATTATCATCACTACTATTCAAGAGTGAACTAAAGATGCTAGCTATAACAATGACAAGAAAAAGAAATAAAATGAATGAAAATAGGCAATGAGGAAACAAAACTTTTACTCTCTGCAGATGATGTAATGGTATAGTTAGAGAATACTAGATAATCAAAACTAAAAACTATTTGAAACAATTAACAATATCAGCAAAGTGTCAAGATACAAAAAACCATATAAAACATCAGCATTTCTATATAATAAAACCCAGCAGTAAGAAATAGAGAAATTCCATTTAAAATAATTGTATATAATATATAATACTTA
This sequence comes from Pseudochirops corinnae, assembly GCA_028646515.1. Taxonomy (NCBI): domain Eukaryota; kingdom Metazoa; phylum Chordata; class Mammalia; order Diprotodontia; family Pseudocheiridae; genus Pseudochirops; species Pseudochirops corinnae. The sequence goes on from JAQQSV010001656.1 coordinate 36,656, forward strand.
GGAGTCTATCTACCAAGACAAATCCAGAGATTGTATGATTACAATTAAAAAAAAAAACACTCTTTGCTTTCATAAAAATAGATCTAAACATTTGATCTGTGTTTTCTTTTGCAACATGGCAAATACGGAAATATATTTTACATGACTGCATATAAGCACATGTGTGTATATGTGCATGTGTGCCTGTAAAATATGTCAAATTGCTTGCCTTCTCAAAGAGGAAGAGGGGGTTGAGGAAGAGAGAAAATTTGAAACTCAAAAAAAAATTGTTGATTTTTTATTTGTAATTGGAAAACATTTAATGAAATAAATAAAAACATATTAAAATGTTTATACTATTTTAAATGTTAAGGATACAAAGACTATTTCCTGTATTGTGCAATATTGGATTGTGTAATGTGAAATAGTTTCTTCAAGAGTCCTATATTCTACAATGAGACACATGTACATATAAGTACACACAAACTATTTACAAGATGAATACTATTAATATTGGAAAAGAGTGAACTTGTAGCAATGAGTATCAGGAAATACTTCATGTAAAAGGTAGTGCTTTGAACTAAATCATGGAGGAAATCAGGGATTTCAAAATGCAGAACTAAAGAATATGTGCATTCCAGAATGGAGTACAACCTCTGAAAAGTCAGAAATATAGGAGAGAGAGAATTGTGTGTGTAAAACCATGAAAATGCTATTATGATTATATTGGAGAGGGCAATCATCTGTAAAATGAACTGGAAGGAACAATCTTGTAAATAGTTTTAATTGCCAAACTGAAGAGCTTGTATTTTACCTTAGATGTAATAAGGGAACCACAGGAGTTTTTTTAATAGAAGGGCTGCCATGATCAGGGCTTTGCTTTAGGAAATTTACTTCGGCAGCCTTGTGAGCTTTGGATTGAAATGGGGAGAGACTTGAGGCAAGAAGACCAACTGGAAGGATATTGCATGAGGCCTGAACAGGGGTGGTTGTGGCTCTGTGGCTAGAGAGGACGCAACATATATGAAGAATATAATAGTGCTAGAAACAAACAGATTTGAAAACTGACAGGTTATGCAGGGTAAGATAATGAGAAAAATGATATGAAGGTTAAGAATCTAAGTTGTTAGAAAGATGGTGACGACCTGGTCAGTAATAGGAAAGTACAGAAGATGGCTGGGTTTGGGTGGGGGGGGGGGGCAGGAAAGATAATTAATTTTATTTTGGACATGCTTAGTTTGAAATGCTTACAGTACATCTTGTTTGAAATGTTCAGTATGAAGTTAGTGAAGTAGAACTAGATAGAGTTTGGAGATAGAATGGGCCTGAGTTATATAGATCTGGGAGTCATCTGCCTAGAGATGGGTTTGTGACAGATGGTAATTGGTAAGGTGATATTGTAGACAGTATCCAGAGAAAGTGTAGAGATTAAGAAGGAGGCCTTGTCCACAGTCTTGGAGTATACTCACAATCAGTAGGCACGGCACAGGTGATGAATTTCAGCAAAGACGACCAAGAAAGGTCATAAAAGTAAGAGAATAATCAAGAGAAGAAACTGTTAGGAAAATGGGTGTATCTAAGAAAAGAGAATAGTTAACAGTGTCAAATACTACATACCAGTTAAGAAGGATAAAAATTGGAGAAAAAAAAAGGAAATTTGAAAAAAAAAAGTCATCAGATTTTGCTAAGAAAAGATCATTGGTAACTTTTGAGAAAGCATTTTTAATTCAGTAATGGAATAGGAAGACTCATTGGAAAATGAAGATGAAACGGATTGAGAAATAATGAGAGGCCTAAAAAGACCTCCTTTTAGGAGGGGAGAAGTCAGAGAGTTACTGACTGATTTGTTCTAGTGTATTGCTACTTTGATATAATACATGTTTTCTATTCTCTAAAACTTTCCAGGTTTCTTAAAAACACTCTCAAAGTCACTAAAGTCTTCCTGGGACCACTTTCATCACCACCCTGCAATTCAGTGTGGACAAGAAAGATTATTTACCCTAAAAGAACCAGGAGGCAGTTTTATTTTCATGGTTATAATACATGGTTATAATCTATAAAATCAATACATTAGCTGCAAATGAAGTTTGATTTTGAAACCATAATTTTAAAAAATGATTTCTGAGCAATTGGGTTTTATCATTTGGGCAATTCTAATTAGAAACTGAAATAGTAATACCTCACTTAGTTGCTTCATTCCCTTTTAATGGTAAGTGGTAATTTTAATACATAATAGCTATTCTAAATACTCACCTTTGGTAAAGTAGCCTTATGATCAAATGCTCTTTTTAAGTGAATTTGTTATCATTTATCAAAAGTTTTATTTATTTATTTTTATTTAATTTATGGAATAAAAGAAACATTTAAAAAACGTAGTACAATAAAACAGATAATTGCATATGAAACTGAAAATTTGCAGTGCACGACATGCTATTCCTTTCAAATATACAACATTATCATATATTTTTTCTTCCCTCCCCCAACCCCTGCCCTAAATGAATGAAGAACCTAATTTATTGTTTGTCTCAATAATTTAGATAACTTTAGTTTGCCCTTGTCTTAATATTCAGAGATATTTATTAAAGACCTAGGTAAGGTTCTGCTTCTCTGCAATCATTAAACCGCTTTAGTTATATTTGGATGAACAGACAGAAGGAAGGAATGAAGAAAAAGAAGGAAGGAAGGAAAGGAGGAAGGGAGGAAGAATTTATTAAGCATTTATAATGTGCCAGCTAGGCACATTAGGCAGCTAGGTTACACAGTGGATAGAACACCAGCCCTGGAGTCATGAGGACCTGAGTTCAAATCTGCCCTCAGATGCTTAGTAACTGTGACACTGGGTAAGTCACTTAACCCTGACTGCCTCAATTTCCTCATCTGTGGAATGAATTGAAGAAGGAAATGGCAAACCACTCTAGTATCTTTGCCAAGAAAACCCCACGTGGGGTCACAGAGAGTCATATATGACTGAAACAACTCGGCAACAAAAAAAGTTCCAGAAGCTGTGCTGAGCTCTTTACAAACACTTCATTTGATCCTCACAGCAGCTCTAGGAAGTAGGTGCCACTATTAAAATCCCCATTTTGCTGTTGAGGAAACTGAGGCAGAAAGAAGCTACATGAGTTGTCCGAGGTCACAAAGCCAGTAAGCATCTAAGGATAAATTTGGAATCAGGTTTTCTTGACACAAAATCCAGCATCTTATCCACTGTGCTTCCTATCATTCAAATAATCTTACAAATATGGTTTTCTATATGTTCTAAATCACTATTGATTAGAGAAATGAAAATTAAAACAACTCTGAGGCACCACCTCACATCTATCAGACTGACTAATATGACAAAAATTAAAATGATATATGTTGGAGGGGAGATAGTAAAACTGGAACACTAATGCACTGTTGGTAGAGTTGTAAACCAATATAGTCCTCCTGGGGAGCAATTTGGAACTATGCCCAAAGGGCCATAAAACCACATACCCTTTTAGGCAACAATACTATTTTGAAGTCTATATCCCAAAGGAAAAAAAAAAGTGTGTGTTTGTGTGGGGAAGGCTATTTGTACAAAAAATATTTGTAGCAGCTCTTTTTACAGTGTCAAAGAATTAGAAATTGAGGGGATGCCCATCAGCTGGAGAAGAGCTGAATAAGCTGTGATATATGATTTTGGTGAAATACTATATTGTCCTGTAACAAATGACAAGCAGGATGACTTCAGAAAAAAACCTGCAAAAACTTATATGAATTGATGCAGAGTTAAGTGATCAGAACCAGGAGAATATTATACACAGCAGCAATATTATTCTATAAAGAACTGTGAACAACTTAGCTTTTCTCAGTAACACAAAGATCCAAAACTATCCCAGAGGACTAATGATGAATCATGCTATCTTCCTCCAGAGACAGAACTGATATTGTCTTCCTACAGACTGAAACATGCCATTTTTTTTTGGCTTTCCTTCTTTCCTTTCATTCATTCTTTTTTGTTTGTTCGAGTATTCCTGTAGAAAATAAAATTGTGCATGTATAACCTATTTTGAATTGCTTACCATCTCAGGGAAGGGACAGGGGAGAGAGAAATGGAGGAATAGAATTTGGAATTCAAAACTTAAAAAAAATGTTAAAAATTGTTTTAACATGTAATTGGGGGAAATAAGCTATTATTACAAATGCATTTCTTTTCTGATATGTGAAAGCAGATATAAAAGAGGATTTCAAACAAAGCCAAAAAAAACCCTTTCCAAAAGATTTTAACTTAAAAGAAATATCTGTGAAACTACTTAATCTTTCTGTGATCAGGTATTCCATTGGCAGAACATGGTTTAATTTAAATGAACTAGAAAATGATGTTGTAGCTAATAGTTTGTATCAAATTATAGCCACCATAAAGCAATCATACCTTAAGAAGGCAGTTTCATTTTTCCAGTGATAAACTACACAATGAAGTTATCAAGTATTTCTGTGGAAAAGCTGTTCAATGTTGTAATTTCATTATCTCAAACAGCTAAAGTATGAGCAGCAGGCATCTATCTACTTTAGAAAGAAATAAATTGGGAGCTACTCCTTGGTCTCCACAGCATATACAATCTATGTTTTAGTTCAATCATAGTCTTAATTGTTTGTACTTTTTGTGCCAAATCCAATATAGTGATATACTAAAACAAATCAGTAAACATTTATCAAGTGCCTCCTATGTTTCAGGCCCTGTATACAAAAAGAGAAAAGACAGCCATGCCCTCAGGAAACTAGCAATGTAATGGGGTAGACAACAAATAAACATGATATAATAAGGATAAGTAGAAAATAATTAAGAGAGAGAACTACCAGAATTAAGAGGGGTTAAGCAAGGCTTCTCATAGAAGATGGGGCTTTAGTAGGGATTTTAAGGAAGACAGGAAATCAAAATCAAAATCTAATATGTATTTTTGTGCGTATGCTAGTTCCACACCAAAGTTCCCTGTTGATTATATACTAACGGAATGAAGGTGATACAGGCATTTTTCAAACCAGGCCAGGGGGGCACAATCTCTAGCAGGTCCTACATGCCATTGTCAGTCCCATAAGCCCCGTCGTTCTGTCACCTGGTGTCATGTGGAGGGGCTTGTTGCCAGTCAACTTGAATTTCTTCTTTTAGCTTGATTGAACATTTGGACCACAACTGTGCTAACTGTACCTTTTTGCTAAAATTTCAAATGATATGATAGCATGAGTGATTAAAGACATATGGTAAAAAACTGGATGTGGTGACAGTCAGATATGTGGTGCCTCTTAATCCAAGCCTGTGCTACATCCTGATAGAACCCCCTGTGTAAATTTGGGTTTAGTTCAATATCCAGCTATAGCTCCTATCTCAGACATACATCCTGATGGGCAGATTTTTTTTCAGGCTGTTGACCCAAAGGCCTCCTTAAATCTGGGCGGTAGGTAGCATTTATTTTGTGTGTCCTGGGGAATGGACTAGCTAAGATACTCTGAGTGAATCCATGTCTCTTCCAGAAGACTGTGAAATATTCTGGGGATTTGGATAATTAGCAAAATATCATTTGTAAACATCCACAGAGAATCTCTTTTCAGCTAGGGAATCTGTGCTGCATTTCCCATATCAAAAAGAATAAAACTCTTGGGCCAGAAAACTGAGCATAACCCAAACCTGATTAAAATGTAATTGAGAAATACTTAACAAAATAAATAAAAATATAACATGACCTAGATAATGTTAACTTGTGGTTTTCTAAGGCAGTTTGAAGAGACCCATTTTTATTTGAGTTTGAGACCACCATCCTGTGTCACAGTGGAGAGTATGTTTGCCAATATATAGTCAGTCAAAAAACGTTTATTAATGTACTAGTACTAATGTACTTGTCATCATGTTATTGTTTCTTTCTGTTTCTGTCTCTGTCTTCCTCTTTCTTACTTTGACTAATGTTTATTATCAAAAGTTATTGAAAATTTCGCCCTTGTTGGTGAATTCTAAGAAATCTTGAATGATTTTATCATATGAATTGAATAGACCATCTTGCAAAATTGCCTATCCCAATGCTTTTTCATAAATAATGAGCAATAAGTACAATGGGATAGCTTAACAGACAGGAAAAATGTGTTATTGATGTGGGAGATTTTCCTGTTGTCAGTTAGCTATATGTAGTCAAATCCATCAGAGCTAAAATCAGAAATATTTTTAAAGAGAAAAATAAGAATAATAACAAAATGATGCACAGTTGAAATACCTCAATCTGCCCACTTTGGCTAGGAAATTGACAATACTTGTCATATATCAGGATGCCAATTTGTTTAAGAAGGTTAGAATTTTATCAATTATGCCCAATAGTTTTCTAGGGAAACATTAGCTACAATGTCAGGTTCATCTTGAAGCCTTCTAGCCGAAGAAATGAATAAAATGACTTAAATGAAAATGAATTGAGCAACTCCTGGTGCTCTGAGCCTGATTAGTGAACTTTCACCTTATCAGTCCCACCAGGGTACTTCCCAAACATCTCCATGTTATGTCGCATACCAGTTAATAGTAACTAAGTCAATACTACCATTTTAACACTCCACTGATCAAATTTCCCTATATGTACCTTTATTTCTTGTTAAAATATAAGCTCCTCAATGACAGGAATTGTCTCACTTGTTTGCATTTATATCCCCAGTGCCAGCAGTCATCATCATTCCTTCATTAATTCAAGGATGAGGTTGTGATGATAGCTTACCTTTCATTTGCCTGAGTTTTCCCCAATTCCCCTTCAACATGTCTTGTAACAGTGAACATGTTACAAATCCAAAAGAGTCCTCATATGTTGAATCCTTTGAGAGCCAATATTCCTTACATGTGTGATCTCCTTTAGTTGTTTTGATCCCTTGCTATACAACAGAAACAAGACAGAGTATAGTACTTCAGGAAGCCATCCCTAAGACTCAGTGGAAATTTTTATTACACATTACACTTCTCTTTTTGCCTATGTCCAGGCAAATTTGCTACTACACAAGTCCCCAGATAGTGCACTGAATAGAGACAGACCTGGCATTAGGAGACCTGAATCCAAATGTGACCTCAGACACTTACCAGCTGTGTGACCCTGAGCAAGTCACTTAACCCGTTTACCTCAGTTTCCTCATCTGTAAAATGAGCTGGAAAAGGAAATGGCAAACCACTCCAGTATCCTTGTGAAGAACAACTCAAATGGGATCGCAAAGAACCTGACACAACTGAACAATGACAGAATAATAAAATGTGCTATACTGAATCTCATCTCTCCATGTCTTGGTAATAGCTGTTCCCTGTGACTAGAATAAACTCCTCTTCAATCAAGATGTTAGAATTTCTAGTTTCCCTCAAAGCATAGCTTGAACTCCAATTTCTATAATTAACTTTTCTGTATTTCCTGTCCGAAGTGTCATTTCCTAGTAAGAAATGAGCCACTTTTATTAAAGGAATAGAGTAAAGGAAGCAAAACAAAGGCTTATCTAATTATTTGTCAAAGAATTTCAAATGGATTTTATTTTGAATTTCAGGTTTTTATGTTGATTACAATGATATGTCTTCATAACTTAATTTAACAAACATAAGGTCAAATGAAGTTTCAGCCTAAACTTGTTTGTTCTCTAATTCATACATTTAACTTCCCTAGGAGTTGTATCAACATATTAGAAGGTAATAGGCCCAATAACTTTTATAGTGAAAGTCATAAAGAAACAGAGAGCAACAAACAAAAATTGATTTCCCAGTTATCTGGAAATAGCCAGGCTAGCAATAGTAAAGTGTTATATTAAAAACAGCCACTCTAGGCATCTTATATGAGTTGAAAGAAGTATAGGAGACTCCTGGGAGAAAATAATAGCAAGAAGATGGCTTACTTAACATTTATTAATTACAAAAAGAAATTAAATACATTAGTTTTGGAATCAATTAAGATGAAACTTGCAAAAGTGATATTGATTAAAAACCCGAAATAAGTTAAGACTGAAATAAGTAAACCTTTTTTGGTACGAAAGATTATTGAACTGCTCCCCCCAGTGCCACTTCTAAATATTCTGACAAAGTTGAAAAATATAACTATGATTTGATTGCTGCATACCATGCTGCCTGTAATCTGGGGATCTATGAATAAAAGGAATGACCTTAGATAAAGTACCTACGATAAGTTTGAATATCCAATCCAACTAACATTTAAAAAGAAGAAAAAAAAATCTTTATTCAATTCTTAAGTACCAAAAAAATTATGATTAGCAAGGAAGTACTAAGGTTATTCAAGGAGTTTATGTTGGATTAGGTTAGTAGGATAGTTAAAAGATAAGTACAGAAAATTAAATACAAGGAAATTTAAGAAGGGAGAGATCACTTAACAGCTGTCAAAGTTGGGGAAAGTTGTCACCAAGGAGACAGTACCTAAGGTGAGAGCTTTGAGTGAAGATAAGGACACTTGGGAGATGAGGAAGGAGTATCCTCTACATAAGTATATGTATGGATGCAAGAAATAGAGCACTGAATTTGAGAGAAAGCAAATAGCATAGTTTATCTGGAATGCAGGTATTTCTTGAAAAAATGAACTGTAGATTGGTGCCAGATTGTCTAGATAATTTTAAAAACTATACTGAGGAGATAATTTTGTTCCATAGTAATACTCAATCCTTGAAGTTTTTTGATTGGGATATATAGTTAGTTCTATGAAGATGCATAACAAGCAGTTGATAAAATTGGATGAAAGGTTAGGAAAGAGGTTATTATTGGAAATTCATCTATAAATACATGTATATAATTTTCCCTAACTCTATGTAAAAATAATTTTAATATTTTTAAAAAATTTTGAATCCCAAATTCTTTCCCACCTTCCTCTCCTCCCCTTCCTCTCCTCCCCCACTCATTGAAAAGTCAGACAATTAGATTATTACATATGTAGTCCATATTACTTATGTTGGAAAAGAAAACAGACTAAAAATTAAAGTTTAAAAACCAGAAAAAGTAGAGAAAAAAAATATACTTCAGTTTGCATTCAGATGCCATCAGTTCTTTCTTTGGAGGTGGAGAGCATTTTTCATTCAAAGTCCTTCAGAATTGTCTTGGATCATTGTATTTCTGAGAAGAGGTAAGTCATTTACAGTTGATCATTGTACAATATTGCTGTTATTATGTACAATGTTCTCCTAGTTTTTCCCATTCCACTTTGCATCAGTTCATATAAGTCTTTCTAGGTTTTTCTGAGATCATCCTGTTCTGTCATTTTTTAAGTACAACAGTATTCCATCACAATCATATATCACAACTTGTTCAGCAATTCCCCAATTGATGGACATCTCCTCAACTTCCAATTCTTTGCCACCATTAAAAGAGCTACTATAAATATTTTTATGTATATAGGTTCTTTTCCTTTTTGTTTTTTATCTCTTTGGGATATAGTTCTAGTAGTGGTATTGCTGGATCATGGTTTTATAGCCCTTTGGGCATAGTTTAAAGTTATTCTCCAGAATGGTTTAAGCCATTTACAATTCCACCAACAATGCATTTGTGTCTCAATTTTGTGTCTCAAAACATCCCCTCTAACATTTATCATTTTCCTTTTCTTTCATATTAGCCAATCTGTTAGGTATGGGTGTTAGGTCAAATTTGCTTTAATTGGCATTTCTTTAATCAATTGTGATTTAGAATATTTTTTCATATGACTATAAATAGCTTTGATTACTTCATCTGAAAACTACCTGTTCATATCTTTTGATAATTTATCAATTGGGGAATGGCTCTTATTTTTATAAATTTGGCCCAGTTTTCAGAATCAGAATATTGTACACAATAACAACAACAGTGTGCGATGATTGACTTTGATAGACTTAACCCTTCTCAGCAACGCAAGGACCTAAAACAATTCCAAAGGACTCATGATGGAAAATGTCATCCACATTCAGAGAAAGAGCTATGGAGTAGGAATGCCGAGTGAGCCAGACTGTTTTCTTTTTTGTTTTTGTTTTTTTTCTTTCCCTTGGTTTCTCCTGTTCATTATTAATTCATCTATGCAACATGACTAATGAGAAAATGTATTTAATAGGAATGTATGTGTAGATCCCATGCTGCCTTGGGGAGGAAAGGGGGAGAAAATTTAAAACTTATCTAAGTGAACGTTGCAAACTAAAAATAAATAAATTAATAAATGAAGGAGGAGAAAAAAATTGACTCAGTTCTGAGTATATTTTGAGAAATGAGGCCGTTATCAGAGAAATTTGTCAGAATTTTTTTTTACAGTTTTGATTGCCTATTTCCTTATCTTATTTTCCCCCTATTTATCCTACTCTCTCCCCCTTCACTCTGTCCATTCTCAAAAGTGTTTTGCTTCTGACTTTTACTTCCCCCATTCTGTCCTTCCTTCTATCACCCCTTCCTTTTCTTATTGCCTTCCCTTCCTACTTCCCTGTAGGGTCATATAGATTTCTCTACCCAACTGAGTGTGTTTTTTATTCCTTTTTTGAGCCAAATCCGATGAGGTTCAAGTGTTGTTCTATTCCCCCCCCCCCCAACATCTTATCCTTCACTGTAAAAGTTCTTTTTTTCTTCTTTTATATGAGATTATTTACCCCATTCCATATTTCCTTTTTTCCTTCTCCCAGTGCATTCCTCTTTCTTACTCCTTAATTTTATTTTTAGATATTATCTTGTCATATTCAACTCACACCTGTGTCCTTTGTATCTATATATTACTTATAACAGCCCTAATAATGATAAAGTTATTGGAAATTACAAGTATCATCTTCCCATATAGAAAAGCAAAAAATTTAACCCTGGTGAATCTCTTACTATATATAATACCTAGATTAGAGTGTGTGTGTATGTGTGTGTATATGTGTGTATGAGAGAGAGAGAATTTATGTATATATACATATATATTTATTTGTGAGTAATCATTTCATTTATAGATTCTCTTGGCATATAATTGGGCAAATAGTTTCTGATAGTTTACTTCCCTTTTATTAATGATTTCTCATTTAAAACTTTTATACTGATAATTTTGTTTTCTTTTTGAAAAATCAAATTAATTGTTGGTATATCTTCTTAGTAGTTTTCTTCAAAAGCTCTTATTGTTATTTATTATATCAATAGTTTGTCCACTTGGAATTTAGTATCTTTGTCAACTTCAAATTTTTTTAATTCTGTGTCTAATTTTAAAGAGTGAGACATAGCCAATGGCAAGCTGATGCTTTGTATTTGCCTCTACACAGTCAGAAAACACAAGGGAAAGTCCTTCCTTGATGCCAGCTTATTTGGTGAAAATTCTTTTGAAGATTTGTGTAAAGAAATATAGGAAAGTCACATAGGAACTGAAATCATGGCTAAGCTGTGATCTGTCACATTGGAGGGAATGCCTAATAAAATATTTCTGGGTGATAATAATGATGTTTCATCACCAGTGCCATAAGAAACCTGTTTTAATGATTGGATTGATTTGTGCAGAAGTATTCTCATAATGGTCATGTAACTATTTCTCATTACTGGGTATATTTCTGATATACAATAAAGTAGAAACATTATATGGTTAGTAATAAATAGTGCCTGGCATCTGGAGGTACAACTTATTCACAAACATCTGCACATACAGCAGTAGGGAAATAATTATTTGATTTATCCATTCTAAGAAAGGTGGTCTTTTTATTTATCCCATATAGTATGACATATATTGGATAATAAAATTTAAAGTTTAATCACCTAATGCTGCCTAAGTTGTACTTCAAAATTAGGGGGTATCATTTTCCTTTGGTTATAACAAATCTTGATTAGAAAGGTTTATGTAAACATCTGTCTAATTGTATGGATGGTTTAATGGAATTAACTGAGAATGGGCTTAGCCCAACTCATTAAAAAAAAAACAGTTAAGTAACTTTAAGATTAAAAGTATTAATTCTGTCTCTGTGTGTCTCTCTTCTTCATCCTTCTCCCCTTCCTACAACTCTCCTCCTCCTCCTCCTCCTCCTCCTCCTCCTCCTCCTCCTCCTCCTTCTCCTCCTCCTCCTCCTCCTCCTCCTCCTTCTTCTTCTTCTTCTTCTTCTTCTTCTTCTTCTTCTTCTTCTTCTTCTTCTTCTTCTTCTTCTTCTTCTTTTCCTCTCCCTCCATCTATAATTCATATTAATAATCAGGAGTAAAAAAGAGAAATAAGTAAAAGTTGAGATTAACAAGCTAAATTTAGGAGTAAGGCTTTTATCTATGTCAGCCATTCATTAAAGATATTTATTTATTTATTCTTAGTTTTTTGAGGGTAGCCATTGGAATGTTACCCTACAGTCTTTTGCCAATATCCCTTCTGCCATCATTATAACAAAGCAAAATGCATTAACACTATGAGGACATGTGGCCACCATATTCCAATCACGTCATCTCCTACCTCTCTTCCAAAAGATAAAAAACTCTGGTCATTTAATTACTCTAAATTTGACTGTCTTTCAGCATTATTTTCACTTAAATCATATTTATTATCATCTATATAATTCTCTTGGCTTTGTTTTTGTTTTACTCTGTATTGGTTCATACAGTTTTTCCATGTTTCTTTGTATCCCTCACATTCATTATTTTTTAATCCAATATCACACATCATTATTATCCAAGAGCTTATTCTGCCACGTCCTATTTTCCTGTATTTGCTACCCACACACCTACCCACCTCAACCCCCACAAAAATGCTGTTGTGCGTAGTTTGGTATATATGACAAATTATCCACAAGAGATAGGTCTGTTTTTGGTTTTGACCTCATTAGAGCATTTTGCTCAGTCTTTGGATCACCAAGTCAAAGGCTTTGAATACTTTAGGGGATTTTCTTACATAATTCTAACTTATTTTCCAGAATAATTGGACTAATTCAAAGTTTCACACATTATATTTATATGACGTCTTTCCTTGGTACTTAAATAGTTAGTATTTCCATCTTTTAATGGAAATAGAGTTGAGTGTTTCAAGGATATACCAAAATATCAGAGTTATATTAAGTTGCATTTATCTAATTAATGAGAGTCAAGAACAAATGAGTTTAAATGCTGCTCAGACACTACTAATCTATGTAACTCTGGTCAAATTACTTAACTCCTTAACTTAACTCAGTTTCCTCATCTGTATAATGGAAGTAATAATTGCACCTACCTCCCAGGGTTATTGCTAGGTATTGTAAAAGGTGCTTTGTGAGATGTAAAAGATAAGATGTTGTCCTTGCCCTGTAACAGCAAGCACCCTAGCATACCCAGGATGGCTGCTAGCACAGGTTCTTAGATCTGCTTTTCTAAAGTAAAGCAATTCAAAATGGATTAACAATCTTACTGATCTTAGTTTAGTCAATCAAACATATATCATTTATTTAGTTCAGGGGGAAAAGTTAACACCCTGAACTTCAGAGAATGCAAACAGAATACAAACAGAAGTTACAAGCAGACAAAGAAACATATCAGCAGACATGCTTCCAGCTGTCTGACTATTACATCCATACCTAGTCAGTTACCAGAGAGGGAAGCACCAACATCTGGGTTTTCAAAGCCAGGGGGCTCAACAGCTGCCCAGAGTCTTGTCTGGCCAAATCATACAACTCTTTCCAAAGTGAGCCCCAAAGCAAAAACTCACATCAGGGTATACATAGCCTTCTCCTAAAGTAATAAGCTGTGGGCATTGCTGAAAAACAAGCCTCAGGCCATAGGCTCCATGTGACCACATTCAGCCTATTAGGGACAGAGTATATTTTCAAATCAGGGAAAATTCTCAGAGTCAGAGTCACTTAAGCCTATGAAAGGACCTAGGGGAAGAGAAGATCTTTAGATTCCCATGACATGCCCTCACTATACTTAACATATACTAGGAAAGATAAGGTGGCACAGACTGATTTTTAGTAGATAGAGAGCAGGACCTGGAATCAGAAAGCCCTGACTTCAAATCCAGCCTCAGACACTTACTATGTGACTTTGGGCAAATTACTTAAGCTCTGTTTATCTCTGTTCCCTTACATGTAATTTGGAGGTAATAATAGTGTCTATTTCACAGAGTTATGAGAATCAAATGAGGTATTATTTGTAAAGCACCTAGCACAGTGCCTGGCAGTTTATGGCAACCATAATTTTGAGGGAATAAATAGCTACCCATATGTTGTAATTTAAGGATCTTTGGAGAGGCTTAGTGCCTGAAAAAAAAAAAAAAAGGTTTCAATACTTATTTTCTAGTTCCTGAAACTACAAAGGCTTAGACATTGTTTCTTTCAAAAATTAAATGTCTCAGGTGAGGTGACATGATATAGTGGAAACAGCACTTGATAAGGTATAAAATGACCCAAAAAGGCCCAGTCACTTATTATTTGCTTATAGATTCCTGAACAGATTGTTTCCCTTCTATGAACCTCAGTATCTTCATCTGTCCACTGGTTTGGGGCAGAGATATTATGAGGAAGAAGCAACCAATATTTGATCCAAGAGACCCACATTTAGAAAAATCTAACCACTCATCCTCCTTCAGCAATATAAATTCAGGTGATCTTAGCCCCTAGTCTGAAAATAATTGCTTAAAATAGGAAACATGCTTTAGGAAGCAGCTAGATGGGATGCAGCGCAGTGTGTAGATGCTACAGGCCCCACCAACACCATATGGCATGGGCCGAGAGGCCGGCCAAAGAGGCCTGCTGATCCACCAACCACAAGGGCCATTCCCAGGTTTATCACGACAGGGCAGGGATTGGACTGAGCTGGGTAAGAGACAAAGGCAGGGTCCGTGGCAGGGAAAGCAGGGACTACACATCCACAGCCTGGAAATTTAAAAACACCCTATCTGAAGTTCCAGGGACCAAGATGACATACTGAACCCCAGCTGCTCCAGTCCCCCTCTCTGACCTGAAAATAGAGTAATTATTGCCCCAGAGGAAAATTTTAAGCAGTAAAGGCTTAGGAACCTGGGAGGAAGGGTGTGGCTAAGGTCCTGCCTCAAAATGAGAAGAAAGCAGGCTGCAAAGATTCTGAAATCCTATTACGGTGAGAGGGAGGAATCAAACTCAGAAGGAGAGAGCATTGACTCCACACCAGCAGCTGAAGCCTTAACGGGGACTATGACCTGGTCTCAGGCACAGAAAGCATTTCTAGATGAACTCAAAAAGAACTTTGAAATCAGAGTTAGAGAGGTAGAAGATAAAATCAACACCTCTTATATAAATTAAGTTGCAAAATTAGAAAAACATTACAATGAAGAGAACAGCTCCTTAAAAAGTAAAATATGCGAACTAAAAATGAAATCTGAGCATACGGAAAAGAAGCTTCAAAAACTAACTGAGGAGAATAATTTGCTAAAAACTAGAATCAACCAAATTGAAGCCAATGACTCTGAGGAACCAAGAATCAGTCAAACAAAACATCAGGAATGAAAAATTAGAAAAAGAGGTAAAATATCTCGATGGAAAAATAACTGACCTGGAAA
>JAQQSV010001657.1:0-26066 GCA_028646515.1 Pseudochirops corinnae
TAGGAAGAAGGGACATGTAATCAGATTCCCATGGTGTGCTCACTATGGAGAGGTTCTGTGTAATTTCACAGGTTCAGACTGTATTTGATTGATTGTCCTTCCAGTGGGGGTGGGTGACGAGAGAGGCAGAGAAAGAATCTAGAATCTAAAGTTCCATTATCAAATGTTATAAATATATATATATATATATTTGCAATTATTATTATTATTATTATTATTGGCTACATCCAACTGGAACTTGAGATATACAGGCACTGTGGTTGGGAGATCCATCCTGCCCTACTGAAAAGTGACATAGGAGAGAATAGCCTGGGGGAGGGGGGACACACTGGGATGGCTGTTTTGGGGTGGTGGGTAGGGGAAAGAAGAGGAGAAAATATGTAACTCAAAATCTTGTGGAAATGAATGATGCAAACTAAAATAAAATTTAAAAAAAAAACAATCAGCTATCTGAATTTTAGCTTATCCACAACAAATCTTGCTCTCAGGCTCTTGGTGATAATTGTTCCTCTGCTCAAGGACATGCTATACTGACACACTGTTCTCTTGGAGCCATAACACCTTCCCATGTTAAATGATTCCAATGTATAGTATATCACAGTAATGTCAATGGAATATAACCCAAACCGCACTTTAACAATGTAAAATTCCATGTAATGTCATGTCAGTTCATTCAGTCACCAGACTGCAGTCTAACACTCCCTGCTTTCTGTTTCTTTGTCTCCACTGCATAAAACCACCTTAAATCCAGCCTAGTTTTTCTGTCTTGTGTTCCTCCCACTTCTAACCAACCAACCCTTAAGACCCTTCTCTGAACTCTCCTTGGAGCCTCAGTCTATCACAAACCTAGCCTAGCCTAGGTCCAGAGCTCCACTGCACTCAGCAGTAGGATCTTCATATCCCAAGAATTATACTTCCTATTTATTATCTTGTTCCCACGACATTCACTATTCCTTATAATACTGTTTTCTCCTGAATTTGTGTTTTGATAGAATGAGCTATATTAGTTATATTAATTATAGAATGCCATATTATTAGTTACATTAGGAAGGTAGATCTATACTTTTATTTCCCTTTGAAATTTTTAAAAAGAATCATCCTCAGAAAGATTAGTTAGTGACATCTTTGCCTAGGTTTATATTTCTCATCAGCATTTTCATCATCATAGCAGGGAAAGGGTCGCTGAATAGACGATACTGAAAGCTTGCCACTTTCTAGTGAGTCAAGTCTTCAGGGTAAATCTTGATTCTTATTCAAAAATTAATTTTCAGAACACTGGATATTCTCATGTTCAAATGCAAATAAAAATATTCCAAATTATTTTAAAATTATGTTTAATTTTAAACTCTTTTTATTTGGCTCCTCTCCATTAGTATGGCTAATTAAGCACTAACTACATTAGTCACACAACAAGTAATAACAGAGACTAAACATTAGGCTAATGTGATGACTCATGCTCCAACTCATGTTCCAGTTATTTCAGCTGAGTTTAGGCACACTGAATTCACTGGATTCTATATGACTATTGTGCTTCTTCATCTCTTTTAAAACAGGCTCATATACAGAAACCCAATCTATTTTAAGATGAGCAGATCTAACGACAGGTTGACAACTGCCCAATGCAGAGACATAGTGATTTGGAGCTTTGAAAAAAGACAATAAATAGAAACCATTGATTTTTTTTTAATTGAGTAAAAAACAAGTAACATTTTTAATTCTCTGAAAAATCATGTTTTTAACTCAAAGGTGTTAGCTTTGATTTTCATCTGCCTCAAAATATGTTTTTTCTATATTGCAACGCTTAAGTCTTCCAGTTTGCTTATGAGCCAGCCTAATTCTGTCTCTCTGCTATTTCTACCCATTTCTCCTACTTTATCCCTGTGGGGTCAAGAAGAATAAGCTATCCCATTTACACCTGAGCAGTCCTTCAAATCAATACTTGATGGGTGCCTTCTGAGAGCAGGAAGACACTGCTTGACCTTGCCTCTACCTACTCCCAGCCCCCTAGCCTACAGAGTGCGTACATGGACACGTACACACACTCCTACTCTACAGAAGATGCCTGAGAAGGTTCAGAATCCTGACAATCAAGAAAGTTATAGAATATAATGAGAACCAAATGTAAATAAATATATATATTTCACCCAGAAGGAGGCAGTGTGTAGATAGCAACAAGAAAATTCCTCTACCTTTCAGTTTCCATCCTACTAGACTTCTTCAGTATTTAGGACCTTTTTTTTTTTCAGGATAAAGAGTAATAATCTTATACCTCATTTAGTTGTTTGTTGTGTGATTTTAAAAGCACATCTGTTCTGAAGAAAGGCCTCTACCCTCCTGTATGTAGAATCAAAGTCCTCTCCACCCAGTATTGTATAGTAGTTAATCCACAGTGCAGTAAGCAGGAGCTGTCTTCACAAGTCAAGAAAACTTGATTCAAATCCTGCCTGACTGAAGGCAAGTCACTTAACCTCTTGCAGCCCTAGGCAACCTTCTAAGGTTTTAAGTTGCAGAAAAGGTGTCCATCTGCATTGGTAAGGTAAAGCCCTCACCAGGAGAAGGCCCAGTAAAGGAAGTCTCAGGTCTAGTGTTTAGAAAAAAAAAAAAATCAAACCACTCACCAGACTCTTGGTGTGACTGTATCATTCTGTGCTCGCCAAGGTTTGGTTCCATAAATGGATTCCCCATTGACTCGCATCCAGGTTCCTATTTGCCTCAAACGTTCTTCAAATATTGGAGGAATAACGCCATCTTTTGTGGGACTAATATTCATCAGAAAATTTCCTCCACATGAAACTGTTTCCATTAGTTGCTAAAACATTAAAGGGTACAATTATAGCATTATTGTTATTATTGTTGTTATGAGAAGGGATGAAAAGGGAACAAGCATTTAAATGCTTACTGTGTGCCAGCCACTGTGCTGAGAGCACTTTGCAAGTATTATCTCATTTGATTTATTATTATTATTATTGTTTACTTTAAAATAATTCCTCATTTGGTGCTTTGTATTTTTTTAATTCCTCATATAACACACTTATGTAGTAATCCATCCAGTTATGTAATAACTGATATCTGTCTCACAATTGACATACAAAACACCCTTAATCCTTACAACAAGCCATTGAGGTAGGTAATATATCCCCCTTTTTAGCGATGAAAACTGAGGCTCAGAGCAGTTAAATAATTTGTCCAATATCACATTACTAACAAGTAGCAAAGTCAGAATTTGAACCCAGGTCTTTCTTCTGATTCCCAGGCTAGGTGCCCTTCCACTGTAGCAAACATGAATGGATGCTCATAATTAAATTTTACTTTGTATTAATGGATCGAAGCAGTTTTCTCTGTTGAGCTGTATTGTAGGAAAACATTAAGCCTAGAATTGCAGAGTTTGGAGAATCCTTACAAGTCTTGTAGTGTGAGACCCAAATAGGCAGCAACTTGTCCATGGTCTCACAACCCTTAGTGAAAGAACCACGACCAGAAGCCAGACCTCCTTACTCCTTTGTCAAGTGCCCTGCACGGCTACCATATCAGTAGTTAGTGTGTATTCTACCATACCTCCACTATTTCTTCAATTGTAAGGTAGTCGGAAAGTTTAGCATTCCTCCTATAACTCCAAGATTGCTTGTCTATTGTCAAACAGTTTTCCCACTTGTGAGGCAAGAGGTGTCCAGGGTTGTAACGGTCAGTGCAGGTAAAGAAGCCACCATGCTTGCAGATGTTATTAAGGCCCCAGCGATCATTGGTTACCACTGTATCCCGAACTGGGCTAAAAGGGAAAAATTCAGTCTGTTTTGCCACCAAGAAAAATCATGAGAAATTCTGGTTTACAAACTCATGAATGTCTGAATTATCCAGTGCTCTTCATTTTTTTCCAGCTGTAATCTACATTGGAAAAGTGATTTGGAGTTTTCGTTTCTTAATGCCATCCAAAACTAAATGTAACATTTAATACAGAAGGGTCCCCACACAATATCTGACATCCATCTATGGTTTTAAGGTTTGCAAAGCACTTTACAAACATCAACTCATTTAACACTCAAATTAACCTTATGAGGTCAATGTTATTTTTGTCTTCATTTTACAGATACAGAAACTGAATCAGAGATTTAAGTAACTTGCCCATAGCTACAGGGTTGGAAGTGTCGAACCTAGAACTCTTTTCCTGACTGCAAGAATAGGGTTCTTTCTACTAAAGGGTAAAATGGTTCTTCCGTTCTACCAGTTTGAAAAAGAAAATGAGAAGATAAAAGGCATATATCAGTGTAGAAAGGAGGAAAAAGGAGGTGGAGTTTGTTATTTCTTATAAGTGGGGTACATGAGAAGACTAAATAAACATAGAAGAAGGGGTGGAAAGAGTGTGCTTCAGGTGAACCTCACTCCTCTCTAAACAGAAAAAAGACTGAACTCACACACACACACACACACACATACACACACAGAGTTTGGTATAGAAACACCAAAATCAACAGGGAAACAGGGATGGATTTGGGGAGGAAGGATGATGATAAGACAGTGGACAATACAGGAAGAAAAGCACCATAAGCAAAAGATACTTCCTGATGCTAATGCAGTACGAAAAAGGCAAAGAACTAAGGGATGGGGAGGATACCATAGGCTGTCGCTTAGACAATTAGGAAATGGATAAACAAGTTATGTTATAAGAACATAGTGGAATATTGTTTTGCTGTAAGAAATGACAAAGGGGACAACTTCAAGGAACCCTGGATAGTGTGAACTGATGCAGACTGAAATGAGCAATGCCATAAGAACCATTTCTACAAAAACAAAAGTACTGTAAAGGAAAACAACTCTGGGAGACTTAAAAACTCTGATCAATGTAGTGAGTGACCAATTATGTCTCCAGTGAACCTATAACAAAGCATGTTAATAACCTCCTGATGGAGAGGTAATGGACAAAAGGTCCAGAAAAAGACAAAGATTTTTGGACACAAGTTTTATGTGTTAAACGTTATACAGTGACTCATCACCAACAAACCAATAAAATAGGAATTGAGGAACTTAAAATATTACCAATTTAGTGATAAGAATTTATAGCAACTATAGAAACCTATAAACTTATATACCTGTCATTATATAGCCAGGCTAAGAAGCCAGTGCTGTTCCAGTAGGTATCTGGTGCATCTCCATCACCATCTGACCAGAGAACCTCGGGCTTGTATGTGTTCACTAATTCATAGAGATCAGGCAGGCACTTAGAGGGTGGATAATGTCTTGTCAGGAAAGAATTAGCTTTATCCTCAAGGAAAAGAGGGTTGAACCATTCAAAAAGGGAGTAGTACAAGCCAAAGTGCATCTTGGTCTTATTTCTAATAGCTATTTCCATTTCTCTTACGATGTCTCTTCTTGGCCCCCTATCAACAGCATTCCAGTTCCATGAATTACTGGATTTCCAGAGGTTGAAACCTGAAAAACCAATAGGAAACAGAAAAACTTTATAAATACTTCTGGGTTTTGCAGTGTATACATATTGCATTGTTTTTCATATGGATCAGTGTGATTTCATCTGTAAAAGGATTACAAAAATTCCTTTTATTGAGGCAGATTAGCCCCTTCTAGGTTATTTGCCTAGTAAAGTTGCCTGGGGCTCTGATCTATCAAGGGACAAGCCCAAGATTACTCAACCTGTAAAAAGAAGTACTTATACTCAAGTCTTCCTGATGCTGACTATCCATTATGTCATACTGCCTCTCACTGGATATAAATAAATGTATACCTTGTTCATAGTAACTCTTATTTGCACAGAATCCAAATTTTGTTTACAATTTATATTTTACTCTTTTTCCGGCCACTCTCAACTTTTATACAAAAGAACAATGACAAGCTTTTGTCAGAGACATTCAAAAAAGCATTAGCCTCCTAATGCTTCTAATTCTTGTCCTCACCTCCTGGCTCCCTTCTAGTTCCAGATAAAGTCCTTGTACTCCTAAATCTTAGTGCCTTCCCTACACTGATTATCTTTGACATATCCTATATACATCTCATAGACATCATATTTGTACACAGTTGTTTACATGTTGTCTTTGAGAGCAGGATCTGCATTTTATATCCCCAGCACCTAACAGTGCCTGGCACAAAATAGGTATTCTGCATAGCCTTATCATCATAGCTAACACTTATATAACTCAGTAAAGTTTCAGAACATTTTATAAATATCTCATTTGAGCCTAATGAAGACCCTCAGAGGTCAGTACTATTATTATCCCCATTTTACAGAGAAACTGAGGCAAAAAGAGGCTGAGTTGCCTAGGATCGCACATAGCTAGTAAGTCTCTCAGTCCAGATTTGAACTCAAGTATTCTCAACTTTAGAACCAACACTCTATCCACTGCACCACATAGCTGCCCTACTGCCTGATAAAGAGTTATTTTTAATATCCTCAGTCTTAGGATCATTTCTGGAAGGGGAAGATGTTGCTGTTTAATTTGTTGCCAAGGAGAACACAGACTTAGCAGCTGATTTAGAGATCAGTGGGTTACAGATTCAGAATCAACCAAAAGATTTTGATCAATTTGACCCCTCCCACCTCACTCAGCTCCCTCTCCACCCCCTCCATAGACTTGCCTGAGGGAAAGGTTCAATGCTTTGTATTCCAATTTTCTGAAATTTGGTAAGCCATGTCCAGTAGACCTCAGTTAAACCAAAATTCAGTTAAAAAGGACACCATTGGGCAACTAGGTGGCACAGTGAATAGAGAGCATCAGCCCTGGAATCAGGAGGACCTGAGTTCAAATTTGACCTCAGACAATTGACACTTTTACTAGCCGTGTGACTTTGGGCAAGTCACTTAACCCCAGTTGCCCTCCAAAAAGCAAAAAAAAGAAAAGTACACCATTTCCCAATCATTCTGCATTATCATGTGCTCTGCTTTGAAATCAAGACATTATATTTAATTTTGTAATACCCTGAAGCTATGAACATTGCTCTAAAAGTTACTGATTTTAATCTTCTATAAAACTGAGTGCATGAGAAAACAATTCTGTGTGCCATTTTTCTAGCCCTTTTGAATAAATTCAAACCTGAAAAGGGCCTCCTAAATCCTGGCCTTTGTAGATAAAGAGACATAAAAATTAAACTCCCCCAAAATTTCTGTATAATAATATAGACAATTTGGAAATTTCCCTGGGCCCCCTAAAGAGAGAATCAGATTTGTTGATATTCACTAAGAACCAAAGGGGCTCCCTAAAGACAGAATCCGAATTGCTGATATTCACTAAGATCCAAAGGAAAGACACTTTTTTGGTGCCAGAGGAACATCAAGTGTATTGGGAAGAGGTATTTTCTTCAACTTTTGTAAGTAAAAATAGATTCTAAGATTGTGTTACTTTTGACTTGTAACAAGGAAAATTTTTAAATGTCTTCTAAAGATCACAGAATTATAGTAGATTTCAATGCAGTACTGATATTTATAAAATCCCACCTAAAGTCTCTGAATTTAGCAATCCAAAATTTCTACTATATGAATCTTCAATTTAATAACATCAAACACTGTGGTTTACCCTTCTAACAGAGTTCAGCAAGTACATCCCCTGTATATGACAACATGGGTCCCAAAGAATCTATATCTGCCACCTGTCTGCCCACTAGGTACAACACTAAAAACCCATGGGGGGAGGGGGAAGAGAAGGGCATCACCAGTTGTCTTGACCTATGTCTTGCCATTGGACTCCAAGGACACTGGAGGAGACAGTGAGGCTGATGCTTTTTCACAGCCCTGCCTCACTTAAATCGGATTCACTTGCAAGTCAAAACATCACCCTCCTGATGTCATTGGTCCTCTTCAAGAATGAAGAATGGAACAATAGCAACAAACAAAACCCCAGCTCACTGTGAACATATAATACAGTTTGGGGACATAACCAGACACCAGGAAATCAAAATGTTCGAAGTCAAAGATATCTCAAAAATAAATCCCTATGGAAAGATTATTCTTTAGAAGAAACTTGTGGAAATGAAATTCAGTGTGGCCCCTAAAATATAGCTGAGGCTAACAAAGAGAAAAAGAAATAATCCTTTCCCCTTATAGAACTCACATTCTTCTATCAGAACTCCTATTGATGGCCCACAAAATATCTTCATTCTAAGTCCCATAATTGTATATGCCTGTTACAAGATGAAATTATTTCTCCTAAATCCTAAATTCTGAGGGCATAACATTTCTGGATTCATCACACTTTCAAGTTGAGTGTGGACGGACTGCAGAAACACTGGCTCCCTAATTTACAAAGAAATGATCATTGTCTCTCACTTCTTTTCTCCATTGAAAAAACACAGTTTCAAAATGGATGGCTTTCCTTTATTTTCTTCTTCATAAGGAAGTGGCTCATAACTGCATGGTGAAGATCAGTTTATATTCCTACTTCATATCAAATACCACAGGTTATACAGAGAAAGATTTTTACATGACAAAAAAACAACGCTGCTAAAATAAGAAAAGAAACAGATTGGGAAAAACATTTGTGGTAAATATATCAGATAAATGACATTCAGAATTATAAAAACATGATACACTTGCAATTATGTAGTTATAATTGTATAACTGTAATTATAAGGACATGAATCGACCATTTTTGGAGGAAACGCAAAAAGCTAATAACTAGTTTTTCACATAATCAGAGAAATGAAAAATCTAGACAATCTTAGGATAGCACTCATAGAATTGGCAAAAATAGCAAAAAAATTTATAAAGTGTGTTGTTGGCAATATTTCAAGGAAACAGATGTCCACCTGTTGGTAAGGCTATAGACTAAGGACATTTTTAGCAAGCTATCTGGCCAGTAAACAGCTAACCCATTGCTGGGACTATGAAGGAAAAAGCATTTATTCCATACTTAATTGTGTGCCAACCACTGTCCTAAATGATGGGGTTATAAATAGAAAAAGTTAGACTGTCTCTGTTTCCAACAACCTCACTTTAGCTGAGGGAGACAACACACAAAAGGAAGTTCAGCGACAGAGAGGACAGAAAAGGCTGACCGCCCTAGAGGTGTAGTGCTGGGCCAGATGGCAAAGCCCTGCGTTACTGAGGTTCTATCAGCAAGTCAGGTGGCAGTGCTGGGGATCCATGAGGCAGACAGTAAGGCCTGGAGGACTGTAGAAGACAGTAGTTGAATTGGATAGTAAGGCTTGGTGGTCCCCCTCCTCCTCATCTGATACAAAATCCAACAAACCTTGTAGCCTGGTGTTTGATAAACCCAAAGCCCCCACTTAGTGCAGTAAGGACTCACTATTTGACAGAAACTGCTAGAAAATCTGCAAAGAAGTCTGGCAGAAATTAAGTTAATAACAACATTCATACCATACACCAAGATAAGCTCCAAAGTGATACACGAAAAATACCCAGGGTCACATCATAAACAAATGGAACAAGGAAGAAACAAATCTTTCAGATCAATGCATAGGAGACATGTTCATGACTAGTCAAGGGATAGAGATAAATGCAGAAGATAAAATAACCATTTTTGATTACACAAAATTTTAGGAGTTTTTAAAAGTACAAATAAAAGAACAAACAAAACCATGAGTTTGCAGAAAATCAGGGAAATTCTACCTCTGCTACTGGTAAAGCTGTGAATTGATCCAGCTGGTCTTGCAAGCTATTTGAAGATATTTTCCAGAAGTCACTAAAGCACACCTTTCTTTTGCCCCAATAATACTATTCCTAGGCCTATATCCTAAAAAGATCCAAGAGGAAAAGGATCCGTAGCTAAGAAACTAAGCTTAACCTAAACTAAGTACCTAAGAGGTTACCCATCAATTGGGGAATAACTGAACAAATTATGGTATAAGAGCGTAATGGAAAACTATTTTGCTAGAGATGTGGAAAGACTTGTATGAACTGAAGCAGAGTGAAATTTGTGGAACCAGGAGGTGAATTTATATAAAAACAACACTGTAAAGGCAGGCAACTTTATAAGACTTAAAAACTGTGATCAATGCAGTGACAAACTCAGGTCTTCCTGATGTTAGGCCCAGTGAGCCATTTGGTTGCTCACTATTGCAAAATACTAAATGATTTAAAGGCAGCTAGGTGGCTAAGTAGATAGAGTGGTGGACCTGGAGTCAAAAATACTCCTCTTCCCGAGTTCAAATCTGACCTCAGACACTTATTAGCTATGTGACCTGGGCAAGTTACTTAACCCTGTTTACCTCAGTTTCCTCATCTGTAAAGCGAGCTGGAGAAGTGGTAAACTACTTCAGTATTGTCAATACAGACACCCTGTTTTCTAGAGCTAAGGTCCAGCAAGCAAGCTGTGCCCTCCACTGGCATAACAACAATCCTTTGTGCTCACCCTCTGGATGATCTCAGCCACAGCAAAATCCCAGAACTGTTTCTGCTCATGATGCCCTGCTACAAATCATACTTGTCTCATTATTGCTGTTACCCCTCATGATCAGGGCTACAGCTCATTGCAGGGCCACTGGCATTAAGTATTGAGATCTCCCCACATGTGTCCTTGCTTGCAAGCCATTTCCCTCACTTCGAAATTAAACTTCTGTTTGATTCCTGACTCTTCTGTCGCTAGCCTCCTTTGTTCAGCTCTGGCCACCCACAGGTTAGAGGCCAGTTCTGTCCAGCTAACATTAATTGGTGTCAGAAGCAGGAATGGACACAGAACTGGGCCACTGGACTCTCCAATACCAGTGGGAACTGATTAGGCACCACCAATGAAGATTTATTTCTCCAGAGTCGGATCCCTCCCCTCATCTGGGGGGGGGCCCTCTGTCCTAGTTCCTACTCTAATCTCATTATAATATGAAAATGGCCAATCAGGAAAACAAGGAAATTTGGAAAAATCTGCATGATTTTTATAAAAGCAAAAGACCTTGAAGACCTTGATGAGTAAACAAATGGATTCAGAAGAAAACACAACAAAGGCACCATTTTTATTTAGCTGAAACCTATTTGTTTTCTCTTTAATACAAACGTAAATATTTTAAATTTTAGGTTTTACTTACAGATTTCCTCCATCTTGATTTATTAATTAGTAGTTATTGTGAATATTTTGCTTATAGTAACAAAAAAAAAGTTTAATGTGGTGGTTTATACTCTTCCCTAGGCATTATCAGCTTTTTTCCCCCCTTTCTTTGTATCCCAACACTTAAAACAGTTTCTGACACACGGCATTTAACAAATGCCTTATTTCAGAATTTCACTCACCTTCATGATGTTTGGTAGTTAAGACAACGTACTTGGCACCTGAGGACTCCAAAATATCTGCCCAGGTGCTGGCATTAAAAAATGTTCCTTTAAATTCCACTGCAAATTCTTCATATGTGAATCCAGGAGGATAGTTAGCCTTCATAAAGTTTACAAACTCCGCTAATTTTAACTGTCTCCAATACCACCTAAAGTGAGAAAAAGAAAAGTCTCAAGTACTCATGGTCAACAACTGAATGACGGTATTAAGATTGCTGATTTTCATCTCCTTTTTTCTCTCCCAGCCTCTAACCCTGCTGGTTATGGTATAACAACCCTGGATTGTGGGAGGTTACGCCAACACTGGCAAATCCTACCAAACCGGGAAGGCTTTGAATAGAGGCTGGGACTTTGTATCTATGGAGAGATGAGGTTCTTCATCAGAACAGAGGCCAAAGGGTGAGGAATGAAAGCTCCTAAAGGGCAGGGATTTGAGTTTCCTCAAATATAAAATGATTGTTTTTTGTATCCCCAGTATCCAGAATATGGCTCATAGCAAGTACTTAATAAATGCTTGTTGAATTTTGTTGAATTTTTAGAGCAATTCATAAAAACCATCCACAGTGCTTGTGGCAATTTTTAGAGGCAACCAGGTGGTGCAATAAATAGAGAGTTGGGCCTAGAATAAGGCAGATCTGAGTTCAAACCCAGCTTCAGACACTTACTAGCTGTGTGAACCTGGGCAAGTTATTTCACCTTTTGCATCAGTTTCCTCATCTGTAAAGTGGTGATAATAACAGCACCTACCCCCCCAGGGTCGATGGGAGGATCAAATGGAATAATATTTGTAAAGCACTTAGCATAGTGCCTAACATACAGTAGGTACTTAATAAATATTCCTTTCCCTCCTCTAGCTGGTGTGAGCCTCTCTGGTAGAACCTCACAGATCAAACCAAGCATTTATTAAGTACCTCCTATTTGTAAATTTGCTAAGTACAAAGGAACAAAGAGAAAAATGAAACAATCCCTGCCTTTCCTTAGAGGGTTTATATGGATCCTTTAAATAGTGAAGAAATAACATTTCAATATTCTAGTGATCCAGACTAATATGCAAATAAAACAGATTTCTTTGTTTACCTTCCCCCCCCTTAAAAAAAACAAAACTTTTAATTCTGAGTCTGCCTACTCACATGCAACACAACTCAAAGAATCATAGATTTAGAGCTGTAAGGAACCTTAGAGTTCATCTAATCCAACTCCCTCATTTTTACAGATGAGGGAACTGAGGCCCAGAGAAAGAAAGAGACTTTGGGAAAGGTCGGAAGAGTCCCCACAGAGCAGAGATTCCAACTCGGGTGCTCTGACTCCAGATTCAAGGCTCTTCACTGAATCATGCTGCCCCTCTTTATTCCTTCCAATTCTCTTGGAAAATCCATTTATCCCATAAAGTACAACATTTTGCTTATACATTTTCATAAAGGAGCTTAAGAATGATATGTTTTGTGTCTTTAGACAAGTTTACTTAAGTGTATTTTTTGGCAATGCCACTTATTCCAGTTTTGATTAAATAAAATGAAGTGATAACTGGTAGAAATAAAACCAAATGATTTTTCATAAACTGATTCTTATCTCACTGTTTATTTCTTATATGTTCACTCTGAGCAGTAGCAAAGAAACAGACACTAGAAAACTGAAGAAGCACCATGAGACATCTGTAACCATAAAACTCAGTAAAAAAAAGTCTCACAAAAAGAATACCCAACTATATAATACAGCACAGGCAGGAAAAGTGCTTTATCTATCTGGCCCCCAAAACTACCTCCCACATCCCCTACTCCCACCCCAATATACACTACCCAGTCTCGAGTTTCCTCAAATATAAAATGAGAGTTTGGGCCTAGAAAGTCTTTGAAAGTCCCTCCCAGCTTGGGTCCCATGATTCTTTGACATGATTAACTCTGAGGTCTCTTCCAGCCCTAAATCCATGACAGTAAATTTTCTGTCAAGAAAAGTACCAAAGATGAACTAACAAAATGCTACCTTTTAGACTGAACCGATGCTTCAAAAGAAGTATCAGGTCAAGGCTCCAGTTTGGATAGGCCCTAGCACCAGGTCACTCCATTCAGGAACTTGAAGCTAAAGAAAAAACTGAGCTATGATGTTTTTAGTACTCCCATCCAGGTTGGTTCCAGAAATGCCACATTTATCACTAACCAGAAAATTACAAAGGTGAGGGGGGAAGAGATTCAAGGTACCTGCTATTTTGAATGCAAACCATGATCTTTGCAGTCCATGGTGACTCTTCAGGTAAGCAGACTGCAACACCTATCACAGGTGGCATTACTCCCCTCCCCAACATTTATTTGTTGTGGGCATTAAAAAATAAAAACATGATTTTAATTTTTTCTTAGAAAGTCATCATAATAATTAATTTAAATATTGCTTAAGGTTTACAAAGCACTGTTCACACCTCATGACAGTCCTGTGAGTTAGGTAGTTGAATAAAGACTAAAACTGTTAACTAAAATGTCCTGGATACAGACATCTAGTTAAAGGGTAGGAGTTGAGATTTGAACCCAAACCTCCTGATGCAGTGTGTTTTATTTCCTATTAGACCTCTCAAAGCAGGAGTACAGTCTAGTGGAGCAGCACGGCTGGATTTGGAGTTTGAGGGTCTGGGACCAGATTCTGGCTCTCCCATGTACTGTGTAACCTGGGACAAATCACAGCACTTCCCTGGGAATCAGTGCCTTCATGGGTAAAATGAGGAGGTCAGACTAGATTTCCTCTTAAATCATTTCCAAGATCATAATCTATGATCCTACCTCTAGTCTGGGAGACAAATACTTTAGCCCCAGATTAATCAGTCTTTCATTTATGTCTATCAAATTTCCAACTTGGACAAGAGGATACTAATCCCATCAGGCCATCCTCCATTCAGTGGCCAAGGTGATCCCCCCAAAGTACAAGTTAAACCACCTAACACCCCTACTTAATAAACTCCAGAGGCTTACTATTACCTCCTAGATCAAATACTATAAAATCCTCTGGCATATAAACTCCTTTCCCGCCTGGCTTTTCCAATCTTCTTCCACCTTTACTGGACAGTCTAATCACCCTGGCTTACTTACCCATCCTCACACAAATACACTGAGCCTGTTATTCATTATTTGCCTATGGGGAGTGTCTTTACACAAACTGTCTACCTCCCCCCCCAACACTGTCTCCTCATCTCCGGTCTCCTGGCTTCCTTCAAGGCAGATCAAAGCCCACTCCTCTGCCACACCCACACCCACCAGTAACTCCTGCCTCTTCATCTCCAGTCTCTAGGCTTCCTTCATGAATCAGATATGACTTTCAAACCCAACCCTTCCCCCCTTCCCCATCCCACCACCACCTTAGTACCTTCTCTCAGAGAGTATCTCCCCCATTAGAATGTGAGCTCCTAGTGAAAGCATGGACTGGTGTTGTGCGTCTCTTTATAAAAAAAAAAATTTCTTAGTGTCCGCACTGTTTGGCAGTGCCTGGCACATAGTAGGCACTTAAATACTGACTAACTGCAGCTCCCTACAAAAGTTTGTGTGAGGACCAATGGAGATGCTATTTGAAAAACACTCTTTAAGTTTTAGGGAGAAAAAGTTTCAAAATTAGTAAACAGCATTCAGTAAAAATCGCTGCATCATTAACTACCTGTATACCGGGGCCAATGGAGAGCTACAGCAAGGACAGGAGAGAAAGAAACGAGGAGTAAGGGGGATGAGTAGCGGAGGGGTGCCATGGGGGGGGGGGGGTGAAACTGTACAGGTACGGGGCGTGGGGGGGAAGAAGAGGAAGAGACAGAGACAGACACAGAGAGACACACACAGACGGAGACAGAGACAGAGAGACAGACAGAGGCAGCGACAGAGAGAGAGAAAGAGACATTGAGACACAGAGACAGAGACAGAGAGAGACAGAGACAGAGGCAGAGATGGAGATAGACACACAGAGACAGAAACAGACGCAGAGGCAGAAACTAGCAGAGACAGACTGACAGAGACAGAGACGGAGACAGAAAAGCAGAACTCAAGAGGACCGAGAGAAGAAAAAGGAAAAGGAAAAAGGAAGACCAGCGCTCTCACCAGAACCACTCGCTCCCGAAGCCGGGGACGGTATAGACGCCCCAGTGAATGAAGATCCCGAACTTGGCCTCATCGAACCAAGCGGGCAGCTCGCGGGCGTCCAGCGACTCCCAGGTGGGCTCGTAGCGCTTGGGCTCCGCGGCGCATCCCGGCAGGAGCAGCAGCGGCGGCGTCAGCAGCAGCAGCAGAGCCGGGCTGCCGGCGGCAGCGGCGCGCGCCGGGGCCCACACACCGACCGTGTTCTCGCCCCCACCCATGTCCCCTCCGCGGGAGAGGAGCGGCAGCAAATAGCAACAGCAATTTGAGCACCCAGGGAGGAGAGGGCTGCGCCGAGCTCCCTTCGGCCTTTAAACCGGCAGTCTGTCACCTGACTCAAGAGGGCTGAGCTGGCCTCTTCTTCCGGAGCTAAGGGAAAGGCTCGCCCTGGAGCAGTCTTCCCTGCAGGCATGGCTGCGGGCTGGTTTGGCAACTTGGGCACAAGGATCTTGTGTTTTTATTCCTTCTATCTCCTGCAAGCTTGCATTTGCCCGTTATCTCCGCCCCTCCCATTAGAATGTGACTTTTTTGGGGAGGGTCACGATAGTCTCTGATCTTTCTTTGTATCCCCGGAACTCACGGCAGAGCCTGGTGTATATAGTAGGTGCTTTTAATAAATGCTTGTAGACGTGGCTTGACTATCACAAACAGAAAGGACTGTAAGTTTAGAGGAGAAAGTCACTTAGGATGCAGCCTAGGAATGTTAAGTGACTTGCCCTGGGTCTCACGGGGCGAAAGCAGCAGAGCTAGGATCTGAAAAACAGGTTCTCTGGCTCCAAATCCAGCCCTCTACGCTGCACCATGGAGTGGGGCTGACGTTGAGAGCAGAAGGCAGAAATGTTGCTGGAACACTAGGTTGGAGAGGGCTGCATCGCTACAGAAGTGTTAAAGGAGAAAAGCGCCCACTGAGGCAGGAAGCCCTGGGCACTAAATTCCGCTTAGGTCTTTAGAAGCTTTGCAAAAAGTGCTGCTTCCTTTCTCCGCCCCCCCCCCCCCCCCCACCTTCCACCACCTTTTTTTTTCTTCCCCAAATCTGCTCAAGACAGTATGTCATTTGTTTAAACGTCCAGGAGGTGGCGATGTGACCCAGCACTGGGACAGGATATTGCAAAGTGGTAGTCTGTACATTTTCAAGACAATTGGCTGGATAGCGTTAAACAGGGAAGAACCTGTAGGTTGAGATAGCCCCCCCTCCATTAGGGACAGGAATATACCAGACTCAGCCAGACAGTTGTCTAAGGTTGTCCTAAAAACAGACTCCATTTCCATTGTGCTTAATTAAAAATTGAAGTTGGAATACTGGGGGAAGGGAGGAAAGCAAGGGATTCTCTGCAGGTGGGTTAGAGGTAGAAAATGAGGCATACATTTTCTTTTTTAAAATTTTCTTCATTTCTTATTATCAGCTTAACAAATGGCAGTCAACATCAACTTGCCATAACCAAAGAACAGATATCAATCTCTCTTACATAGAGCTTGGTTGTTAAAGACTATCTTAAATTTTATCAGTAGCATCACCCTGTCCTGCTGTTTTGCATCCCTTCTGCACATCCTGTTACTTTCTTCTAGAAACTTTTAAAATGTTTCATTGGTGCTCTTTTCTTTATTCATTTTTTTTTTTGCATCACTATCATGCCTCACAGACATTGTCTCATGTCTCCCTTAAAAAAAAAACCCTCTTTTCTAACATAAATACAGTCAAGAAAAAACAAATCCAATCTGAGAATGGAAGCATAACAGTTTTAGACTTGTCAAATATATTTGTTACAGAAGAAGCTTCGATTGGGGAAGGAGTTCAGTGGAGTGAAAATGTAAAAAAAAAACCCAACAATTTTTAAAATTTGTTTTTTAAAGAAATCACTTGTGATTGGATTCCAATTCTAGCTTGGCTAATCAATAACCTGTATTATTTTGAGGAAGTTGTTTACTATGTCTGGGTCTTACTTTTATTGACTAAATGATTTCTAAAGTCCCGTTCTACTGAATTTGATGATGTGCTTAAAAGGGTAGCGTAAATATAAATTAAATTTGACATCTGAAATAGTATTTATTTCCTGTGCTTTTATACCAAGTCCAGACCCTTAGAATTTCAAGAAGGAGGGGGAGGCAGAGGAGAGAAGGAAGAAAGGGAGATAAGCAAAACCAATAAACATGTCAATGGGGTTTGACAGTGTATGCAGTTTTCTACCCCCACAGTAGTTTCCTCCTCTCCCTGTTGTGCACACATCTCTAAGAAAAGGAGATGTGTTTCATCATCTCTCTTCTGGAACCAACATCAGTAATTATATTTAATATGAATTTAGCTGCTTATTCAGAGTATAGTTCATCATTGTGAACACTGTTTATACTCCACTCCAAATTCTTTTCTCTACATTGGTCATATAAGTCTTCCCATCAACAAATATTTAAGATCGCTCTGTTAGGCACTGAAGATACAGAAAGTCAGCTTAATACTTAATCCCACCATTTCCCAATAGATCAATGATCGTAAGACAGAAAAGCTTCCAAAAACTTCAGTATCAGGGATCTGCCCAAAATACCTCTACCAGAAAGGAGTCACCTGAGTCAAGCCTCTCTTCAGAAAGCAGAAAGAGAGGACTATCCTTGAACAATCTTCCCTGCAGACACAGATAACAAGCATTTTTTTTTTCCTCCTGTGGGTTGAAAGATCTTCACTGTAATTGTATACAATTTGTCCTATTTGTCTCTCTGCAGAGTTGCTTGCCAATTTAGAATCCCTTTTAGAATGTGATCTTATTGAGGAATTAGGTCTTTTTAGACTTATTCAATTTGATCAGTGGCACCAACCCTTCCCTGCTTTTCTGTATTCCCTTCTCAACTTAATTTTATTTACTTCTAGGTACTTTTCAAATACTTCATTGGTGCTCTTTATTAATTTCTTTTTTTTTGCATCATTATCATTCCCTCCCCCCTTCCATTTTCCTTTCATAGCTGTCCTTTTAGGGGGAAAAAAGTCTTCCTTTTTAACATAAATATAGTCAAGCAAAAAAAAAAAATCCAAACATTAATGGTATAAGAAAATAAAATATACAGTTTCTTTGTTACAAAGAAGGGTTCTATTGAGAAAGGGGTTCAGTGGAAGCGACAAAATAAAAAAAAGAAAGAAAAAATCCTTGTTTTGGTTTTTTAAAGAAAGAACTTGTGACTTGGAAGCAAAAATAATTGGGTTCCAATTCTATGCTTTCTTGAGAAAGTTGTTTAATATGTCTGGATCTCAGTTTTCTCAATTAAATTACCTCTACAATTCTTTCTTGCTCTAAATCCCTTTGAGCTGTTCTATTGAATTTGGTGATATACTTAAAATGGTAGTGTAACTATAAAATAAACACAAAATGTGTTAGGCTCTGAAGATATACAAAGTCTGATTAATACTTAATCTCTCCTCAATAGATAAGTTGTCAAAGGATATAAACAAAGTGTTCTCAAAAGAATTACAAAGTATTGTCAACCATATAAAAGTATCTTCCAAATCACTAATAATAAGAGAAATGGTGATCAAAACAACAGAGGTCTCATCTTATACCCAGCAAACTGAAAAAGATAACAAAGATGAGAACAGTCAGCCTTAAAGAGGTTGGGGGAAGATATGTACACTAGTGTATTGTGGGTGAATCTGTGAATTGGTATAACCATTTTTGCAAAACAATTTAGAATTATGCAAGTAAAGTCACTAAAATATTCATATCCTAATTTTACATATGTTTGTATATATAATCTTTGTAATTTATAGTAAGAGGGCTTCCAGAAAGAAGCAGACTGACCAGTTCCCAAACACTACTTAAGCAAAAATCTGAAATTTGCATATGATTTAATAATGATTAAGAAATAATATTTAAGAAACTACAGTGAATTACTTCTCCCACCCAGAACTACACACACAAAAATTCAGCCAGAAGCTTGCAGGCAATAGGAAGGGGAGCTAATAGTAAAGTTAGTGTCAGTGCAAGCAAAGAAATTCAGCCTCCCAGGATGACCACCCTTCAATGAACCTATATGTGGCCAACTAAAGTCTTTGTTCAGCTATGACAAGAGTGGAAGGAACCATACTGAGAAAGATGAAGGAAGTCAAGAAAACCCCAGGGTGAGCAGAAGGTCCTGGGAAGCAGCAGGGGCCAGAGAGGTGTAATGACACTCAGAATCTAAGACAACCCAAGGGTTCTGAGGTCCCTTAACACTCTGGCCTGAGATTCTATAGAAGGCCCTGAAGATCCAGATCTCTGAATCTCAAAGATCCAGGAGAACCTAACCCCAGGAAGTACAGGAAGGCATAAGAACTGAGGGCAAAATCAAGCAGGGCCAACCATTCTACCCAAAAAGGTAGCAGAGAGCAGAGCCTGGTCTTGGCACAAAGTTGAATTAAGGAACCAAAGCTGGAGACACGAGTAAATCAAAGACAATACTGACCGGTATAAAAATTACTTTATATCTAGAGATACTCCCAAAGAAGGAGTAAATCTGAAACAGCTACAAGAAAAGAAAAAAAAGAAAAAGTATTTTCTGTAAGGACTATGAGAGTATCTGGAAACAATAAAGCAATATATAAAAAATAAAATTAAAGCTCTTGAGGAAAGAATTTAAAGAAGAGTAAATAGCTAGAAGAGAAAGTGGAAAACTTTACCCAGGTAATAAGCTTCCTGAAAACCAAAAATGGATCAAACGGCAATCAAGGACTGCCAATCAGAACTCCCTACCTCAAGAGATCTCCCCAGAAGCAGGTAGGTATTGCAGGTACTGCCATATAATGGCCACATACCAGACATAGTAATTTCTAAAAGGACATTATATTGGAGATTTCTATAGTAGGACTATAGGTCTTTGCAGGTGATTTCCCTAAATATCCCACTTCAGAGTTTATATCTCTATTCATATCATCAGCAAGTCAACTGGCCCAAGAGGGCCAGTTTTCTGTGTGAAAACCATGATCAGCAGCATAGTAATAAGCACTTTTATGGCCATGTGGATGGTACAGTAAATGGAGTGCCAGGCCTGAAGTCAGGAAGACATCTTCCTGAGGTCTAATTTGGCCTCTGACACTTACTAGCTGTGTGACTCTGGCCAAGTCACTTAATCCTGTTAGCCTCGGTTTCTCATCTATAAAGGAAATGGCAGGCCACTCCAGTATCTTTGCCCCTCCCCCCAAAAAAGCCCAGAGGGGTCACAAAGAGTCAGATACAACTGAACAACAATAATAACAACCCTAGTTCCTAACAAACCCCAGGCAGGGCACAGACTTCTTTAATATTGATTACTTTGAGCTACTAAACTCCCAACACGCAAAATATATAAAGGGAAAAAGTTCTAGAAAAAACTCCAAAATTTCAGTATCAGGTATCTGCCCAAAATAATTCAACAGAGGGGAGTTATCATAGAAAACTTAGAGAGGAAAAGAAGAATGGTCAAATGTACCTGGAGATCAGGGAAGGCAAGTTGCCTCAACTACCTGAGCCCTCTGGCTACTCTGAGTCACTAGAAGAACCCACCTCAAACTTCTCAATATATGTGGCAGCTCCAATTCCCCGCCAGATTCAGTTGCTACACTTGTCCAGAGCATGGCTGCTACATGTTGCAAGGCTGTCAGGAAAGCCTCTCCAGCTTCTTGGGACTTGATGGGATAGACGGTATTGATTGCCCTTTGGGGGCATGGGCTATACTCCCTGGGAGTAGCTCCTCCCTGCCCTGGTATGACCACATCCAGCTATAAGAGCCTCACAGGAAACCCACTTGCAGAGCAATGAAGTGGAAAAAGTACAGCCAGCCCAGTCCCAGAAGTGAGATCCCAGGTGCCAGAATTCTTAGCTATAGCTCTGTCCCTGGAAGAAATGAGTGGTGATATGTGTCAGTCAATCTAATTTGTTACTTATCATTAGAATAACCTCTGATGGAAAGTCTCCCTCCCATCCTGCTCCCACCCCATGAGAGGGGATTGGGTCCAGTTTCTGCTAGCTTTGCCAGACTTTTTTGATTCTGCCAGAGGAAGCAGTCACACTTACTTCTGGTGTCCTCAGGGATATCTTTAGCTTCTTAGGGTGGAGCTGATATCTGAAGTACTCTGTAGGACACATTTTGAGTTTCAAATAAGAAAATTGGATGACTGCCACTAGCCAGCCTGGGGCAATTCCCAGAAGTTCCCTGAAGTGGGCTGGGAAAAAAATGAAACATTTGCATCATAAGTGACATCAATGTACACACATTCATACACACACATATACTTATTGATTTTGAAGAAAAAAGAATTGAAATGAAATTGCATCAGAACCCACTTAGTTCTTTTTATGGTAATTTAGTGTCCATGAAAGTCCTACTCAAGGCCCCATTGTGGCATGGAGGTGACCCCAGATTGTCAGAGGCTAGGCCAGCTGACCACACGTTCTGGCAGATCCTGCTAAACTGAAAGGATTTAGAGTATAAGCCCAGTAATCTGAGGGACACCTTAGTTAAATTCAGAAAATCTCATCCCCAGATTGGTTATGAGAATTTTTTGATCACGGCAACTCTCAGAGAGCACCTTCTAAGTTATAAAGGGTTCTGACCTTTTTCTATATTTGTTTAATGTTAATCATAAGATCATATATGTAATGCTGGAAGAGATCATCTGGTTCAATATCTTCACTTGACTGATAAGGAAACTGAGGTTCAATGAGATTAAGTGATTTACCAATGTCACATGAGTAGAAGAATCAGAATTTGAACCCAGGTCTTCTTATTCTAAATTCAATGCTCTTTCCACTGTGCCACACTAGCTTTTTCATTCTTATTCCCACCACTGAAAAACTGATGAACCTAAGTGATAAATAATGGTGCCTAAGGAGGAGTGGAAGGATAGACAGGGAGGGACTGCTCTTATCCCTTGTGTCACCAGTAGTCCCTGCTCTCTGTCCTATGCTGGATGCTACATTTTCTCTATTGAGTAAGAAAAAGAGTTTCCTTCCACAGCAGGTGATCTTATCCCTCAGGCCCAATTAAAAAAAAAGATATTTTGATAACAATATTTAACATAATTGGTTTCCTTTGTAATCCTAAGTATTTTATTTTATGCATTTAAAAACATTATCCTGAGAAAGGGGTTATATGCTTCATCAGACTGTCAAACGGTTCCTTGATACCAAATATGTTTAGAATCCCTGCTCTTCAGACATGGGGGAAGAGGGAAGGTTTCAGGTCCTCAGGCCAACAAAAGAAGAAAAGACAAAAAAATAAAATAAAAAATAGAAGTATGGAAACTAAAGAAAATTATGTTAGGAAAGAGATTTTTAAAGAGAGAGAGGGAGAAGCAAGAAGAAAAGAGAAAGGAAAAGAGAAACTCGCCTCCCTCCAAAAAAGAGAAATAGAACTGGAGGAAAAATCAGGAGAAAGAGCAGAATAAACTGGGATAGAAAAGAAAAGCAGAAGAGAAAAGGAAGAATGAAGAGGTAAAAAGGTAAAAAGGAACACATAAAAGTTCAAGACGTGGGAAAAAAACAATCGACAAAAGACTTAAA
Organism: Pseudochirops corinnae; assembly: GCA_028646515.1. Lineage (NCBI taxonomy): Eukaryota > Metazoa > Chordata > Mammalia > Diprotodontia > Pseudocheiridae > Pseudochirops > Pseudochirops corinnae. The sequence continues at coordinate 22,812 of JAQQSV010001657.1, forward strand.
GTGCTGAGTTAAAAAGGAAGTGAAGAGAAAGATGAAATCTATAGAAAGTGAATGGATATATACTAGGAGTGGGTAGATAAAAAATGGGCAGGTAGAGGGTGGGAATGTGGTAGATTGTTGATAAGTAGGAGAAACTGAAAGAGTAGGTGACTGGTTGGAAAATGTGATTAAGGGTAAATAAAATGTGTGGGCCTACAGACAAGTGGGTGGGAATAGGAAATGGGTAGAGAGTAAGTGAAGATTTGTGTGAATTCTTTGTATAATGCTTTTAGTTGATCACAGAACCTTAGAACTGGGAAGGACTTCAGAGGTCACTAAGTCCAACATTTTACCTACAGAAAAATCCTCAGTACAATATACCTAATACATGATCATCCAATCTTTTCTTAAAAACTTAGAGCAAGAGAGAATCTGAACCTACTTCCTTCTAAGACAGTCCATTACATTTGGGTGAGGGGTGGGGTAAGGAGAGAGTAGCTCTCAAAAAGCTTTTCTCTACAAATACAAAAATTAAGTAATCTCAAGGAGTTTACATTCTAATGTGGGGAGATATCAAGCAGAGGTAAGAGACACCCCTCTGTTTCTCCAGCATTTCCTACTCTGGAACCTCCTAAAGAATAAAGAAACATACACATCAGAGATAAGACTTTGCCTATACAAAAGGTTTGTTCTCTTAAATAGTCATGAAAGGTCCTTTGATGGAGATATTTATAACTTTTCCCTTAGGATGCTACATATGAATGTCAATTCAAATTCTGTTGTTGTTCTGTTTTTTGAGTCCTGTTTGACCCTATTTGGGTTTTCTGGGCAAAGATACTGGAATGGTTTACCATTTCCTTCTCCAGCTCATTTTAGGATGAGGAAACTGAGGCAAACAGGGTTAAATGACATGCCCAGAGTCACACAGCTGGAAAGTGTCTGAGGCTGGATTTGAATTCAGGTCTTTTTGACTCCAAGCCTGGTGCTCTAATCTAGCTGTGATATCAGTACTCACACATTCATGCATACATATGTACTTTTTTTCATTTTGAAAAAAAAAATCAAATGAAATTTCATTTCAACCCATTTAGTTCTCTTTATGGTCACTCAGTGTTCATGAAAGTCCTACTCACAGGCTTCATTTTGACATGGGGATGACTGGATTCTCAGAGGCTAGACCTGCAGACCACAAGTTCTGGCAGGTCTGGCACGTATAAATGGGTAGATTAATGTATATTTTCTATAGATAGCAATATAAATTCTCCTGTGGAAGGAAGGCACTTTCAGTTACAAAATTCTAAGAAGCAAATTATCATGTGAAAGGTCATATAAACCATAACCTAGACCCTGAAATGAATAGTGGCAGTGGATAGTTTAACACTCTCTAGCCAACAAAAATAATGTCAAACTCAAATAGCACTAGGGACCGCCAGACCACACATAAAGACCTCCACGGGTCACATACTGATTTAGAAATCCCCACACATTTATATATTTCTTTTTTATTATTAATATACCAATACATTAAAAACAGATAGAAACTTCATTTTAATCTGGTTCAGGCCACACTTGGGAGTGTTGTGGGCCACTGGTCTACAACAATCCAGAGAGCAAAACTAGGAACAGTGATGTAGGTTATTTATATGTATGTATATACACATACATATATATATACATATATATAAAATGATGGGCTTATGTTCAAAATATGGAAAAATTTTCTAATTTTTATACCAAAAATTGTTTAAGCTATCACAATAATTAGTGACTTCCCTGTCAATGGCAGTTTCTTATAGAGACTATTAATGTCTAAATAGTCTATATGTCTTTGAGATAGGAGATTTTATGACTATTATCTAGGGCATATAAAGGTCCTTTATAGTTTGCAAAAAGCTTTGAAGATACAAGAGGATAACAGGGACCAAAATGGGGGAAAGTCATGACATATGACAGAATTATGGCATTCATTTTAGAGTAAAAAATTATTACTGATAGTGATAAAAGGTACCCAACTCACCAAGATGTCATCTTGAAAATTGACTATAGTACTACTATATATACTTCAATATGTTAATGAATCTCTTCTCTGTAACACATATATAGAGTATCATCAACATCATAAACTATATGACCTTTCCCTCTTTGGACCTCAGTTTCCTTATTTGTAAAATGAAGGGGCTAAATTATATGATTTCTAAGGTCCCCTCCAACTCTAACACCTTTAAGTCAATCTTATAATCAGTTTTTCTGAAAACATTTGTCATTGTTTTAGATCTCTATAAAGAAAGATCTTTTTTAATCTGCTTATCAATTTAGAAAGATTAATTTAGATAGGCATTGTTTCTGCCTTCTAGAGGCAATATTTTAATTGTGTGCCATAATATACTATCTTTTCTCTTGTCCTGAATTGATTTCCGTAAGATAAATGTTCATATTTTGTAATTTTGTGAAACCAGAATTAGAAATCACTGCTATAATGGTTTATAAGTGAAGACAGACAGTACTGTTGCAGAAGCATATGCTGAAAACTTAGAGGCAACTAAACAATAAGCATTGAACAAATTTATAAATAGATTCCATTAAATATTTATGTTTTACACAAGCCAAGGGTAAGTGCATTTGTAGGCTAGACATTGGGGGTGATGGTCATGAGAGTTTCATGTTCAGATAAAGTCAGGTTGTATGAGATGGAGTCACCTCACCTTTGTTTAGTTATTATTTAAGGTAAAATTGAATTTAAGGAGTACTTTAACTAATGGAAGGGAGATAGCTTCTCAGGCTGGTGCAGGGCATGGAGAAGCAAGCTTGAAAGTGGAATAATCACTGAGGAAATCTGGCTGAGAATAAGAAATAGAGGAGAGTGAAGTAGTCTGAGATACTTTAGTGAAGATTTTCAATAATAAGGGCAAGAATATTGGACCTAATCTATAGGGTAATGAGAAACTACTACAAATCACTAAAAAGGGCAAAAGCACTATAGGGAACAGGTGGTATAGTCTAAGTAAGATTAAAAGGAAAAACATATCATTTAGAGATATCAGGAGACAGTCATGAAGGCAGAGTCTAGAAGGAGGAAATTTTTTTAAATAAGTTTTTATTTTCTTTTTTCTCAATTGCATGTAAAATGATTTTTTCTTTCAAGTTCTATTTTGGCCTCTGGTTCTAGAATATCCAGGCAATTTTCCTTGAGAATTTCTTGAAAGATGCTTTCTAAGTTCTGTTTTTGATCATGGCTTTCTGGTAGCCCAATAATTTTTAAGTTGTCTCTCCTGGATC
>JAQQSV010001657.1:26166-52033 GCA_028646515.1 Pseudochirops corinnae
TTTCCTCCTTCTAGACTCTGCCTTCATGACTGTCTCCTGATATCTCTAAATGATATGTTTTTCCTTTTAATCTTACTTAGACTATACCACCTGTTCCCTATAGTGCTTTTGCCCTTTTTAGTGATTTGTAGTAGTTTCTCATTACCCTATAGATTAGGTCCAATATTCTTGCCCTTATTATTGAAAATCTTCACTAAAGTATCTCAGACTACTTCACTCTCCTCTATTTCTTATTCTCAGCCAGATTTCCTCAGTGATTATTCCACTTTCAAGCTTGCTTCTCCATGCCCTGCACCAGCCTGAGAAGCTATCTCCCTTCCATTAGTTAAAGTACTCCTTAAATTCAATTTTACCTTAAATAATAACTAAACAAAGGTGAGGTGACTCCATCTCATACAACCTGACTTTATCTGAACATGAAACTCTCATGACCATCACCCCCAATGTCTAGCCTACAAATGCACTTACCCTTGGCTTGTGTAAAACATAAATATTTAATGGAATCTATTTATAAATTTGTTCAATGCTTATTGTTTAGTTGCCTCTAAGTTTTCAGCATATGCTTCTGCAACAGTACTGTCTGTCTTCACTTATAAACCATTATAGCAGTGATTTCTAATTCTGGTTTCACAAAATTACAAAATATGAACATTTATCTTACGGAAATCAATTCAGGACAAGAGAAAAGATAGTATATTATGGCACACAATTAAAATATTGCCTCTAGAAGGCAGAAACAATGCCTATCTAAATTAATCTTTCTAAATTGATAAGCAGATTAAAAAAGATCTTTCTTTATAGAGATCTAAAACAATGACAAATGTTTTCAGAAAAACTGATTATAAGATTGACTTAAAGGTGTTAGAGTTGGAGGGGACCTTAGAAATCATATAATTTAGCCCCTTCATTTTACAAATAAGGAAACTGAGGTCCAAAGAGGGAAAGGTCATATAGTTTATGATGTTGATGATACTCTATATATGTGTTACAGAGAAGAGATTCATTAACATATTGAAGTATATATAGTAGTACTATAGTCAATTTTCAAGATGACATCTTGGTGAGTTGGGTACCTTTTATCACTATCAGTAATAATTTTTTACTCTAAAATGAATGCCATAATTCTGTCATATGTCATGACTTTCCCCCATTTTGGTCCCTGTTATCCTCTTGTATCTTCAAAGCTTTTTGCAAACTATAAAGGACCTTTATATGCCCTAGATAATAGTCATAAAATCTCCTATCTCAAAGACATATAGACTATTTAGACATTAATAGTCTCTATAAGAAACTGCCATTGACAGGGAAGTCACTAATTATTGTGATAGCTTAAACAATTTTTGGTATAAAAATTAGAAAATTTTTCCATATTTTGAACATAAGCCCATCATTTTATATATATGTATATATATATGTATGTGTATATACATACATATAAATAACCTACATCACTGTTCCTAGTTTTGCTCTCTGGATTGTTGTAGACCAGTGGCCCACAACACTCCCAAGTGTGGCCTGAACCAGATTAAAATGAAGTTTCTATCTGTTTTTAATGTATTGGTATATTAATAATAAAAAAGAAATATATAAATGTGTGGGGATTTCTAAATCAGTATGTGACCCGTGGAGGTCTTTATGTGTGGTCTGGCGGTCCCTAGTGCTATTTGAGTTTGACATTATTTTTGTTGGCTAGAGAGTGTTAAACTATCCACTGCCACTATTCATTTCAGGGTCTAGGTTATGGTTTATATGACCTTTCACATGATAATTTGCTTCTTAGAATTTTGTAACTGAAAGTGCCTTCCTTCCACAGGAGAATTTATATTGCTATCTATAGAAAATATACATTAATCTACCCATTTATACGTGCCAGACCTGCCAGAACTTGTGGTCTGCAGGTCTAGCCTCTGAGAATCCAGTCATCCCCATGTCAAAATGAAGCCTGTGAGTAGGACTTTCATGAACACTGAGTGACCATAAAGAGAACTAAATGGGTTGAAATGAAATTTCATTTGATTTTTTTTTTCAAAATGAAAAAAAGTACATATGTATGCATGAATGTGTGAGTACTGATATCACAGCTAGATTAGAGCACCAGGCTTGGAGTCAAAAAGACCTGAATTCAAATCCAGCCTCAGACACTTTCCAGCTGTGTGACTCTGGGCATGTCATTTAACCCTGTTTGCCTCAGTTTCCTCATCCTAAAATGAGCTGGAGAAGGAAATGGTAAACCATTCCAGTATCTTTGCCCAGAAAACCCAAATAGGGTCAAACAGGACTCAAAAAACAGAACAACAACAGAATTTGAATTGACATTCATATGTAGCATCCTAAGGGAAAAGTTATAAATATCTCCATCAAAGGACCTTTCATGACTATTTAAGAGAACAAACCTTTTGTATAGGCAAAGTCTTATCTCTGATGTGTATGTTTCTTTATTCTTTAGGAGGTTCCAGAGTAGGAAATGCTGGAGAAACAGAGGGGTGTCTCTTACCTCTGCTTGATATCTCCCCACATTAGAATGTAAACTCCTTGAGATTACTTAATTTTTGTATTTGTAGAGAAAAGCTTTTTGAGAGCTACTCTCTCCTTACCCCACCCCTCACCCAAATGTAATGGACTGTCTTAGAAGGAAGTAGGTTCAGATTCTCTCTTGCTCTAAGTTTTTAAGAAAAGATTGGATGATCATGTATTAGGTATATTGTACTGAGGATTTTTCTGTAGGTAAAATGTTGGACTTAGTGACCTCTGAAGTCCTTCCCAGTTCTAAGGTTCTGTGATCAACTAAAAGCATTATACAAAGAATTCACACAAATCTTCACTTACTCTCTACCCATTTCCTATTCCCACCCACTTGTCTGTAGGCCCACACATTTTATTTACCCTTAATCACATTTTCCAACCAGTCACCTACTCTTTCAGTTTCTCCTACTTATCAACAATCTACCACATTCCCACCCTCTACCTGCCCATTTTTTATCTACCCACTCCTAGTATATATCCATTCACTTTCTATAGATTTCATCTTTCTCTTCACTTCCTTTTTAACTCAGCACTTTAAGTCTTTTGTCGATTGTTTTTTTCCCACGTCTTGAACTTTTATGTGTTCCTTTTTACCTTTTTACCTCTTCATTCTTCCTTTTCTCTTCTGCTTTTCTTTTCTATCCCAGTTTATTCTGCTCTTTCTCCTGATTTTTCCTCCAGTTCTATTTCTCTTTTTTGGAGGGAGGCGAGTTTCTCTTTTCCTTTCTCTTTTCTTCTTGCTTCTCCCTCTCTCTCTTTAAAAATCTCTTTCCTAACATAATTTTCTTTAGTTTCCATACTTCTATTTTTTATTTTATTTTTTTGTCTTTTCTTCTTTTGTTGGCCTGAGGACCTGAAACCTTCCCTCTTCCCCCATGTCTGAAGAGCAGGGATTCTAAACATATTTGGTATCAAGGAACCGTTTGACAGTCTGATGAAGCATATAACCCCTTTCTCAGGATAATGTTTTTAAATGCATAAAATAAAATACTTAGGATTACAAAGGAAACCAATTATGTTAAATATTGTTATCAAAATATCTTTTTTTTTAATTGGGCCTGAGGGATAAGATCACCTGCTGTGGAAGGAAACTCTTTTTCTTACTCAATAGAGAAAATGTAGCATCCAGCATAGGACAGAGAGCAGGGACTACTGGTGACACAAGGGATAAGAGCAGTCCCTCCCTGTCTATCCTTCCACTCCTCCTTAGGCACCATTATTTATCACTTAGGTTCATCAGTTTTTCAGTGGTGGGAATAAGAATGAAAAAGCTAGTGTGGCACAGTGGAAAGAGCATTGAATTTAGAATAAGAAGACCTGGGTTCAAATTCTGATTCTTCTACTCATGTGACATTGGTAAATCACTTAATCTCATTGAACCTCAGTTTCCTTATCAGTCAAGTGAAGATATTGAACCAGATGATCTCTTCCAGCATTACATATATGATCTTATGATTAACATTAAACAAATATAGAAAAAGGTCAGAACCCTTTATAACTTAGAAGGTGCTCTCTGAGAGTTGCCGTGATCAAAAAATTCTCATAACCAATCTGGGGATGAGATTTTCTGAATTTAACTAAGGTGTCCCTCAGATTACTGGGCTTATACTCTAAATCCTTTCAGTTTAGCAGGATCTGCCAGAACGTGTGGTCAGCTGGCCTAGCCTCTGACAATCTGGGGTCACCTCCATGCCACAATGGGGCCTTGAGTAGGACTTTCATGGACACTAAATTACCATAAAAAGAACTAAGTGGGTTCTGATGCAATTTCATTTCAATTCTTTTTTCTTCAAAATCAATAAGTATATGTGTGTGTATGAATGTGTGTACATTGATGTCACTTATGATGCAAATGTTTCATTTTTTTCCCAGCCCACTTCAGGGAACTTCTGGGAATTGCCCCAGGCTGGCTAGTGGCAGTCATCCAATTTTCTTATTTGAAACTCAAAATGTGTCCTACAGAGTACTTCAGATATCAGCTCCACCCTAAGAAGCTAAAGATATCCCTGAGGACACCAGAAGTAAGTGTGACTGCTTCCTCTGGCAGAATCAAAAAAGTCTGGCAAAGCTAGCAGAAACTGGACCCAATCCCCTCTCATGGGGTGGGAGCAGGATGGGAGGGAGACTTTCCATCAGAGGTTATTCTAATGATAAGTAACAAATTAGATTGACTGACACATATCACCACTCATTTCTTCCAGGGACAGAGCTATAGCTAAGAATTCTGGCACCTGGGATCTCACTTCTGGGACTGGGCTGGCTGTACTTTTTCCACTTCATTGCTCTGCAAGTGGGTTTCCTGTGAGGCTCTTATAGCTGGATGTGGTCATACCAGGGCAGGGAGGAGCTACTCCCAGGGAGTATAGCCCATGCCCCCAAAGGGCAATCAATACCGTCTATCCCATCAAGTCCCAAGAAGCTGGAGAGGCTTTCCTGACAGCCTTGCAACATGTAGCAGCCATGCTCTGGACAAGTGTAGCAACTGAATCTGGCGGGGAATTGGAGCTGCCACATATATTGAGAAGTTTGAGGTGGGTTCTTCTAGTGACTCAGAGTAGCCAGAGGGCTCAGGTAGTTGAGGCAACTTGCCTTCCCTGATCTCCAGGTACATTTGACCATTCTTCTTTTCCTCTCTAAGTTTTCTATGATAACTCCCCTCTGTTGAATTATTTTGGGCAGATACCTGATACTGAAATTTTGGAGTTTTTTCTAGAACTTTTTCCCTTTATATATTTTGCGTGTTGGGAGTTTAGTAGCTCAAAGTAATCAATATTAAAGAAGTCTGTGCCCTGCCTGGGGTTTGTTAGGAACTAGGGTTGTTATTATTGTTGTTCAGTTGTATCTGACTCTTTGTGACCCCTCTGGGCTTTTTTGGGGGGAGGGGCAAAGATACTGGAGTGGCCTGCCATTTCCTTTATAGATGAGAAACCGAGGCTAACAGGATTAAGTGACTTGGCCAGAGTCACACAGCTAGTAAGTGTCAGAGGCCAAATTAGACCTCAGGAAGATGTCTTCCTGACTTCAGGCCTGGCACTCCATTTACTGTACCATCCACATGGCCATAAAAGTGCTTATTACTATGCTGCTGATCATGGTTTTCACACAGAAAACTGGCCCTCTTGGGCCAGTTGACTTGCTGATGATATGAATAGAGATATAAACTCTGAAGTGGGATATTTAGGGAAATCACCTGCAAAGACCTATAGTCCTACTATAGAAATCTCCAATATAATGTCCTTTTAGAAATTACTATGTCTGGTATGTGGCCATTATATGGCAGTACCTGCAATACCTACCTGCTTCTGGGGAGATCTCTTGAGGTAGGGAGTTCTGATTGGCAGTCCTTGATTGCCGTTTGATCCATTTTTGGTTTTCAGGAAGCTTATTACCTGGGTAAAGTTTTCCACTTTCTCTTCTAGCTATTTACTCTTCTTTAAATTCTTTCCTCAAGAGCTTTAATTTTATTTTTTATATATTGCTTTATTGTTTCCAGATACTCTCATAGTCCTTACAGAAAATACTTTTTCTTTTTTTTCTTTTCTTGTAGCTGTTTCAGATTTACTCCTTCTTTGGGAGTATCTCTAGATATAAAGTAATTTTTATACCGGTCAGTATTGTCTTTGATTTACTCGTGTCTCCAGCTTTGGTTCCTTAATTCAACTTTGTGCCAAGACCAGGCTCTGCTCTCTGCTACCTTTTTGGGTAGAATGGTTGGCCCTGCTTGATTTTGCCCTCAGTTCTTATGCCTTCCTGTACTTCCTGGGGTTAGGTTCTCCTGGATCTTTGAGATTCAGAGATCTGGATCTTCAGGGCCTTCTATAGAATCTCAGGCCAGAGTGTTAAGGGACCTCAGAACCCTTGGGTTGTCTTAGATTCTGAGTGTCATTACACCTCTCTGGCCCCTGCTGCTTCCCAGGACCTTCTGCTCACCCTGGGGTTTTCTTGACTTCCTTCATCTTTCTCAGTATGGTTCCTTCCACTCTTGTCATAGCTGAACAAAGACTTTAGTTGGCCACATATAGGTTCATTGAAGGGTGGTCATCCTGGGAGGCTGAATTTCTTTGCTTGCACTGACACTAACTTTACTATTAGCTCCCCTTCCTATTGCCTGCAAGCTTCTGGCTGAATTTTTGTGTGTGTAGTTCTGGGTGGGAGAAGTAATTCACTGTAGTTTCTTAAATATTATTTCTTAATCATTATTAAATCATATGCAAATTTCAGATTTTTGCTTAAGTAGTGTTTGGGAACTGGTCAGTCTGCTTCTTTCTGGAAGCCCTCTTACTATAAATTACAAAGATTATATATACAAACATATGTAAAATTAGGATATGAATATTTTAGTGACTTTACTTGCATAATTCTAAATTGTTTTGCAAAAATGGTTATACCAATTCACAGATTCACCCACAATACACTAGTGTACATATCTTCCCCCAACCTCTTTAAGGCTGACTGTTCTCATCTTTGTTATCTTTTTCAGTTTGCTGGGTATAAGATGAGACCTCTGTTGTTTTGATCACCATTTCTCTTATTATTAGTGATTTGGAAGATACTTTTATATGGTTGACAATACTTTGTAATTCTTTTGAGAACACTTTGTTTATATCCTTTGACAACTTATCTATTGAGGAGAGATTAAGTATTAATCAGACTTTGTATATCTTCAGAGCCTAACACATTTTGTGTTTATTTTATAGTTACACTACCATTTTAAGTATATCACCAAATTCAATAGAACAGCTCAAAGGGATTTAGAGCAAGAAAGAATTGTAGAGGTAATTTAATTGAGAAAACTGAGATCCAGACATATTAAACAACTTTCTCAAGAAAGCATAGAATTGGAACCCAATTATTTTTGCTTCCAAGTCACAAGTTCTTTCTTTAAAAAACCAAAACAAGGATTTTTTCTTTCTTTTTTTTATTTTGTCGCTTCCACTGAACCCCTTTCTCAATAGAACCCTTCTTTGTAACAAAGAAACTGTATATTTTATTTTCTTATACCATTAATGTTTGGATTTTTTTTTTTTGCTTGACTATATTTATGTTAAAAAGGAAGACTTTTTTCCCCCTAAAAGGACAGCTATGAAAGGAAAATGGAAGGGGGGAGGGAATGATAATGATGCAAAAAAAAAGAAATTAATAAAGAGCACCAATGAAGTATTTGAAAAGTACCTAGAAGTAAATAAAATTAAGTTGAGAAGGGAATACAGAAAAGCAGGGAAGGGTTGGTGCCACTGATCAAATTGAATAAGTCTAAAAAGACCTAATTCCTCAATAAGATCACATTCTAAAAGGGATTCTAAATTGGCAAGCAACTCTGCAGAGAGACAAATAGGACAAATTGTATACAATTACAGTGAAGATCTTTCAACCCACAGGAGGAAAAAAAAAATGCTTGTTATCTGTGTCTGCAGGGAAGATTGTTCAAGGATAGTCCTCTCTTTCTGCTTTCTGAAGAGAGGCTTGACTCAGGTGACTCCTTTCTGGTAGAGGTATTTTGGGCAGATCCCTGATACTGAAGTTTTTGGAAGCTTTTCTGTCTTACGATCATTGATCTATTGGGAAATGGTGGGATTAAGTATTAAGCTGACTTTCTGTATCTTCAGTGCCTAACAGAGCGATCTTAAATATTTGTTGATGGGAAGACTTATATGACCAATGTAGAGAAAAGAATTTGGAGTGGAGTATAAACAGTGTTCACAATGATGAACTATACTCTGAATAAGCAGCTAAATTCATATTAAATATAATTACTGATGTTGGTTCCAGAAGAGAGATGATGAAACACATCTCCTTTTCTTAGAGATGTGTGCACAACAGGGAGAGGAGGAAACTACTGTGGGGGTAGAAAACTGCATACACTGTCAAACCCCATTGACATGTTTATTGGTTTTGCTTATCTCCCTTTCTTCCTTCTCTCCTCTGCCTCCCCCTCCTTCTTGAAATTCTAAGGGTCTGGACTTGGTATAAAAGCACAGGAAATAAATACTATTTCAGATGTCAAATTTAATTTATATTTACGCTACCCTTTTAAGCACATCATCAAATTCAGTAGAACGGGACTTTAGAAATCATTTAGTCAATAAAAGTAAGACCCAGACATAGTAAACAACTTCCTCAAAATAATACAGGTTATTGATTAGCCAAGCTAGAATTGGAATCCAATCACAAGTGATTTCTTTAAAAAACAAATTTTAAAAATTGTTGGGTTTTTTTTTTACATTTTCACTCCACTGAACTCCTTCCCCAATCGAAGCTTCTTCTGTAACAAATATATTTGACAAGTCTAAAACTGTTATGCTTCCATTCTCAGATTGGATTTGTTTTTTCTTGACTGTATTTATGTTAGAAAAGAGGGTTTTTTTTTTAAGGGAGACATGAGACAATGTCTGTGAGGCATGATAGTGATGCAAAAAAAAAAATGAATAAAGAAAAGAGCACCAATGAAACATTTTAAAAGTTTCTAGAAGAAAGTAACAGGATGTGCAGAAGGGATGCAAAACAGCAGGACAGGGTGATGCTACTGATAAAATTTAAGATAGTCTTTAACAACCAAGCTCTATGTAAGAGAGATTGATATCTGTTCTTTGGTTATGGCAAGTTGATGTTGACTGCCATTTGTTAAGCTGATAATAAGAAATGAAGAAAATTTTAAAAAAGAAAATGTATGCCTCATTTTCTACCTCTAACCCACCTGCAGAGAATCCCTTGCTTTCCTCCCTTCCCCCAGTATTCCAACTTCAATTTTTAATTAAGCACAATGGAAATGGAGTCTGTTTTTAGGACAACCTTAGACAACTGTCTGGCTGAGTCTGGTATATTCCTGTCCCTAATGGAGGGGGGGCTATCTCAACCTACAGGTTCTTCCCTGTTTAACGCTATCCAGCCAATTGTCTTGAAAATGTACAGACTACCACTTTGCAATATCCTGTCCCAGTGCTGGGTCACATCGCCACCTCCTGGACGTTTAAACAAATGACATACTGTCTTGAGCAGATTTGGGGAAGAAAAAAAAAGGTGGTGGAAGGTGGGGGGGGGGGGGGGGGCGGAGAAAGGAAGCAGCACTTTTTGCAAAGCTTCTAAAGACCTAAGCGGAATTTAGTGCCCAGGGCTTCCTGCCTCAGTGGGCGCTTTTCTCCTTTAACACTTCTGTAGCGATGCAGCCCTCTCCAACCTAGTGTTCCAGCAACATTTCTGCCTTCTGCTCTCAACGTCAGCCCCACTCCATGGTGCAGCGTAGAGGGCTGGATTTGGAGCCAGAGAACCTGTTTTTCAGATCCTAGCTCTGCTGCTTTCGCCCCGTGAGACCCAGGGCAAGTCACTTAACATTCCTAGGCTGCATCCTAAGTGACTTTCTCCTCTAAACTTACAGTCCTTTCTGTTTGTGATAGTCAAGCCACGTCTACAAGCATTTATTAAAAGCACCTACTATATACACCAGGCTCTGCCGTGAGTTCCGGGGATACAAAGAAAGATCAGAGACTATCGTGACCCTCCCCAAAAAAGTCACATTCTAATGGGAGGGGCGGAGATAACGGGCAAATGCAAGCTTGCAGGAGATAGAAGGAATAAAAACACAAGATCCTTGTGCCCAAGTTGCCAAACCAGCCCGCAGCCATGCCTGCAGGGAAGACTGCTCCAGGGCGAGCCTTTCCCTTAGCTCCGGAAGAAGAGGCCAGCTCAGCCCTCTTGAGTCAGGTGACAGACTGCCGGTTTAAAGGCCGAAGGGAGCTCGGCGCAGCCCTCTCCTCCCTGGGTGCTCAAATTGCTGTTGCTATTTGCTGCCGCTCCTCTCCCGCGGAGGGGACATGGGTGGGGGCGAGAACACGGTCGGTGTGTGGGCCCCGGCGCGCGCCGCTGCCGCCGGCAGCCCGGCTCTGCTGCTGCTGCTGACGCCGCCGCTGCTGCTCCTGCCGGGATGCGCCGCGGAGCCCAAGCGCTACGAGCCCACCTGGGAGTCGCTGGACGCCCGCGAGCTGCCCGCTTGGTTCGATGAGGCCAAGTTCGGGATCTTCATTCACTGGGGCGTCTATACCGTCCCCGGCTTCGGGAGCGAGTGGTTCTGGTGAGAGCGCTGGTCTTCCTTTTTCCTTTTCCTTTTTCTTCTCTCGGTCCTCTTGAGTTCTGCTTTTCTGTCTCCGTCTCTGTCTCTGTCAGTCTGTCTCTGCTAGTTTCTGCCTCTGCGTCTGTTTCTGTCTCTGTGTGTCTATCTCCATCTCTGCCTCTGTCTCTGTCTCTCTCTGTCTCTGTCTCTGTGTCTCAATGTCTCTTTCTCTCTCTCTGTCGCTGCCTCTGTCTGTCTCTCTGTCTCTGTCTCCGTCTGTGTGTGTCTCTCTGTGTCTGTCTCTGTCTCTTCCTCTTCTTCCCCCCCACGCCCCGTACCTGTACAGTTTCACCCCCCCCCCCCCATGGCACCCCTCCGCTACTCATCCCCCTTACTCCTCGTTTCTTTCTCTCCTGTCCTTGCTGTAGCTCTCCATTGGCCCCGGTATACAGGTAGTTAATGATGCAGCGATTTTTACTGAATGCTGTTTACTAATTTTGAAACTTTTTCTCCCTAAAACTTAAAGAGTGTTTTTCAAATAGCATCTCCATTGGTCCTCACACAAACTTTTGTAGGGAGCTGCAGTTAGTCAGTATTTAAGTGCCTACTATGTGCCAGGCACTGCCAAACAGTGCGGACACTAAGAAATTTTTTTTTTTATAAAGAGACGCACAACACCAGTCCATGCTTTCACTAGGAGCTCACATTCTAATGGGGGAGATACTCTCTGAGAGAAGGTACTAAGGTGGTGGTGGGATGGGGAAGGGGGGAAGGGTTGGGTTTGAAAGTCATATCTGATTCATGAAGGAAGCCTAGAGACTGGAGATGAAGAGGCAGGAGTTACTGGTGGGTGTGGGTGTGGCAGAGGAGTGGGCTTTGATCTGCCTTGAAGGAAGCCAGGAGACCGGAGATGAGGAGACAGTGTTGGGGGGGGAGGTAGACAGTTTGTGTAAAGACACTCCCCATAGGCAAATAATGAATAACAGGCTCAGTGTATTTGTGTGAGGATGGGTAAGTAAGCCAGGGTGATTAGACTGTCCAGTAAAGGTGGAAGAAGATTGGAAAAGCCAGGCGGGAAAGGAGTTTATATGCCAGAGGATTTTATAGTATTTGATCTAGGAGGTAATAGTAAGCCTCTGGAGTTTATTAAGTAGGGGTGTTAGGTGGTTTAACTTGTACTTTGGGGGGATCACCTTGGCCACTGAATGGAGGATGGCCTGATGGGATTAGTATCCTCTTGTCCAAGTTGGAAATTTGATAGACATAAATGAAAGACTGATTAATCTGGGGCTAAAGTATTTGTCTCCCAGACTAGAGGTAGGATCATAGATTATGATCTTGGAAATGATTTAAGAGGAAATCTAGTCTGACCTCCTCATTTTACCCATGAAGGCACTGATTCCCAGGGAAGTGCTGTGATTTGTCCCAGGTTACACAGTACATGGGAGAGCCAGAATCTGGTCCCAGACCCTCAAACTCCAAATCCAGCCGTGCTGCTCCACTAGACTGTACTCCTGCTTTGAGAGGTCTAATAGGAAATAAAACACACTGCATCAGGAGGTTTGGGTTCAAATCTCAACTCCTACCCTTTAACTAGATGTCTGTATCCAGGACATTTTAGTTAACAGTTTTAGTCTTTATTCAACTACCTAACTCACAGGACTGTCATGAGGTGTGAACAGTGCTTTGTAAACCTTAAGCAATATTTAAATTAATTATTATGATGACTTTCTAAGAAAAAATTAAAATCATGTTTTTATTTTTTAATGCCCACAACAAATAAATGTTGGGGAGGGGAGTAATGCCACCTGTGATAGGTGTTGCAGTCTGCTTACCTGAAGAGTCACCATGGACTGCAAAGATCATGGTTTGCATTCAAAATAGCAGGTACCTTGAATCTCTTCCCCCCTCACCTTTGTAATTTTCTGGTTAGTGATAAATGTGGCATTTCTGGAACCAACCTGGATGGGAGTACTAAAAACATCATAGCTCAGTTTTTTCTTTAGCTTCAAGTTCCTGAATGGAGTGACCTGGTGCTAGGGCCTATCCAAACTGGAGCCTTGACCTGATACTTCTTTTGAAGCATCGGTTCAGTCTAAAAGGTAGCATTTTGTTAGTTCATCTTTGGTACTTTTCTTGACAGAAAATTTACTGTCATGGATTTAGGGCTGGAAGAGACCTCAGAGTTAATCATGTCAAAGAATCATGGGACCCAAGCTGGGAGGGACTTTCAAAGACTTTCTAGGCCCAAACTCTCATTTTATATTTGAGGAAACTCGAGACTGGGTAGTGTATATTGGGGTGGGAGTAGGGGATGTGGGAGGTAGTTTTGGGGGCCAGATAGATAAAGCACTTTTCCTGCCTGTGCTGTATTATATAGTTGGGTATTCTTTTTGTGAGACTTTTTTTTACTGAGTTTTATGGTTACAGATGTCTCATGGTGCTTCTTCAGTTTTCTAGTGTCTGTTTCTTTGCTACTGCTCAGAGTGAACATATAAGAAATAAACAGTGAGATAAGAATCAGTTTATGAAAAATCATTTGGTTTTATTTCTACCAGTTATCACTTCATTTTATTTAATCAAAACTGGAATAAGTGGCATTGCCAAAAAATACACTTAAGTAAACTTGTCTAAAGACACAAAACATATCATTCTTAAGCTCCTTTATGAAAATGTATAAGCAAAATGTTGTACTTTATGGGATAAATGGATTTTCCAAGAGAATTGGAAGGAATAAAGAGGGGCAGCATGATTCAGTGAAGAGCCTTGAATCTGGAGTCAGAGCACCCGAGTTGGAATCTCTGCTCTGTGGGGACTCTTCCGACCTTTCCCAAAGTCTCTTTCTTTCTCTGGGCCTCAGTTCCCTCATCTGTAAAAATGAGGGAGTTGGATTAGATGAACTCTAAGGTTCCTTACAGCTCTAAATCTATGATTCTTTGAGTTGTGTTGCATGTGAGTAGGCAGACTCAGAATTAAAAGTTTTGTTTTTTTTAAGGGGGGGGAAGGTAAACAAAGAAATCTGTTTTATTTGCATATTAGTCTGGATCACTAGAATATTGAAATGTTATTTCTTCACTATTTAAAGGATCCATATAAACCCTCTAAGGAAAGGCAGGGATTGTTTCATTTTTCTCTTTGTTCCTTTGTACTTAGCAAATTTACAAATAGGAGGTACTTAATAAATGCTTGGTTTGATCTGTGAGGTTCTACCAGAGAGGCTCACACCAGCTAGAGGAGGGAAAGGAATATTTATTAAGTACCTACTGTATGTTAGGCACTATGCTAAGTGCTTTACAAATATTATTCCATTTGATCCTCCCATCGACCCTGGGGGGGTAGGTGCTGTTATTATCACCACTTTACAGATGAGGAAACTGATGCAAAAGGTGAAATAACTTGCCCAGGTTCACACAGCTAGTAAGTGTCTGAAGCTGGGTTTGAACTCAGATCTGCCTTATTCTAGGCCCAACTCTCTATTTATTGCACCACCTGGTTGCCTCTAAAAATTGCCACAAGCACTGTGGATGGTTTTTATGAATTGCTCTAAAAATTCAACAAAATTCAACAAGCATTTATTAAGTACTTGCTATGAGCCATATTCTGGATACTGGGGATACAAAAAACAATCATTTTATATTTGAGGAAACTCAAATCCCTGCCCTTTAGGAGCTTTCATTCCTCACCCTTTGGCCTCTGTTCTGATGAAGAACCTCATCTCTCCATAGATACAAAGTCCCAGCCTCTATTCAAAGCCTTCCCGGTTTGGTAGGATTTGCCAGTGTTGGCGTAACCTCCCACAATCCAGGGTTGTTATACCATAACCAGCAGGGTTAGAGGCTGGGAGAGAAAAAAGGAGATGAAAATCAGCAATCTTAATACCGTCATTCAGTTGTTGACCATGAGTACTTGAGACTTTTCTTTTTCTCACTTTAGGTGGTATTGGAGACAGTTAAAATTAGCGGAGTTTGTAAACTTTATGAAGGCTAACTATCCTCCTGGATTCACATATGAAGAATTTGCAGTGGAATTTAAAGGAACATTTTTTAATGCCAGCACCTGGGCAGATATTTTGGAGTCCTCAGGTGCCAAGTACGTTGTCTTAACTACCAAACATCATGAAGGTGAGTGAAATTCTGAAATAAGGCATTTGTTAAATGCCGTGTGTCAGAAACTGTTTTAAGTGTTGGGATACAAAGAAAGGGGGGAAAAAAGCTGATAATGCCTAGGGAAGAGTATAAACCACCACATTAAACTTTTTTTTTGTTACTATAAGCAAAATATTCACAATAACTACTAATTAATAAATCAAGATGGAGGAAATCTGTAAGTAAAACCTAAAATTTAAAATATTTACGTTTGTATTAAAGAGAAAACAAATAGGTTTCAGCTAAATAAAAATGGTGCCTTTGTTGTGTTTTCTTCTGAATCCATTTGTTTACTCATCAAGGTCTTCAAGGTCTTTTGCTTTTATAAAAATCATGCAGATTTTTCCAAATTTCCTTGTTTTCCTGATTGGCCATTTTCATATTATAATGAGATTAGAGTAGGAACTAGGACAGAGGGCCCCCCCCCAGATGAGGGGAGGGATCCGACTCTGGAGAAATAAATCTTCATTGGTGGTGCCTAATCAGTTCCCACTGGTATTGGAGAGTCCAGTGGCCCAGTTCTGTGTCCATTCCTGCTTCTGACACCAATTAATGTTAGCTGGACAGAACTGGCCTCTAACCTGTGGGTGGCCAGAGCTGAACAAAGGAGGCTAGCGACAGAAGAGTCAGGAATCAAACAGAAGTTTAATTTCGAAGTGAGGGAAATGGCTTGCAAGCAAGGACACATGTGGGGAGATCTCAATACTTAATGCCAGTGGCCCTGCAATGAGCTGTAGCCCTGATCATGAGGGGTAACAGCAATAATGAGACAAGTATGATTTGTAGCAGGGCATCATGAGCAGAAACAGTTCTGGGATTTTGCTGTGGCTGAGATCATCCAGAGGGTGAGCACAAAGGATTGTTGTTATGCCAGTGGAGGGCACAGCTTGCTTGCTGGACCTTAGCTCTAGAAAACAGGGTGTCTGTATTGACAATACTGAAGTAGTTTACCACTTCTCCAGCTCGCTTTACAGATGAGGAAACTGAGGTAAACAGGGTTAAGTAACTTGCCCAGGTCACATAGCTAATAAGTGTCTGAGGTCAGATTTGAACTCGGGAAGAGGAGTATTTTTGACTCCAGGTCCACCACTCTATCTACTTAGCCACCTAGCTGCCTTTAAATCATTTAGTATTTTGCAATAGTGAGCAACCAAATGGCTCACTGGGCCTAACATCAGGAAGACCTGAGTTTGTCACTGCATTGATCACAGTTTTTAAGTCTTATAAAGTTGCCTGCCTTTACAGTGTTGTTTTTATATAAATTCACCTCCTGGTTCCACAAATTTCACTCTGCTTCAGTTCATACAAGTCTTTCCACATCTCTAGCAAAATAGTTTTCCATTACGCTCTTATACCATAATTTGTTCAGTTATTCCCCAATTGATGGGTAACCTCTTAGGTACTTAGTTTAGGTTAAGCTTAGTTTCTTAGCTACGGATCCTTTTCCTCTTGGATCTTTTTAGGATATAGGCCTAGGAATAGTATTATTGGGGCAAAAGAAAGGTGTGCTTTAGTGACTTCTGGAAAATATCTTCAAATAGCTTGCAAGACCAGCTGGATCAATTCACAGCTTTACCAGTAGCAGAGGTAGAATTTCCCTGATTTTCTGCAAACTCATGGTTTTGTTTGTTCTTTTATTTGTACTTTTAAAAACTCCTAAAATTTTGTGTAATCAAAAATGGTTATTTTATCTTCTGCATTTATCTCTATCCCTTGACTAGTCATGAACATGTCTCCTATGCATTGATCTGAAAGATTTGTTTCTTCCTTGTTCCATTTGTTTATGATGTGACCCTGGGTATTTTTCGTGTATCACTTTGGAGCTTATCTTGGTGTATGGTATGAATGTTGTTATTAACTTAATTTCTGCCAGACTTCTTTGCAGATTTTCTAGCAGTTTCTGTCAAATAGTGAGTCCTTACTGCACTAAGTGGGGGCTTTGGGTTTATCAAACACCAGGCTACAAGGTTTGTTGGATTTTGTATCAGATGAGGAGGAGGGGGACCACCAAGCCTTACTATCCAATTCAACTACTGTCTTCTACAGTCCTCCAGGCCTTACTGTCTGCCTCATGGATCCCCAGCACTGCCACCTGACTTGCTGATAGAACCTCAGTAACGCAGGGCTTTGCCATCTGGCCCAGCACTACACCTCTAGGGCGGTCAGCCTTTTCTGTCCTCTCTGTCGCTGAACTTCCTTTTGTGTGTTGTCTCCCTCAGCTAAAGTGAGGTTGTTGGAAACAGAGACAGTCTAACTTTTTCTATTTATAACCCCATCATTTAGGACAGTGGTTGGCACACAATTAAGTATGGAATAAATGCTTTTTCCTTCATAGTCCCAGCAATGGGTTAGCTGTTTACTGGCCAGATAGCTTGCTAAAAATGTCCTTAGTCTATAGCCTTACCAACAGGTGGACATCTGTTTCCTTGAAATATTGCCAACAACACACTTTATAAATTTTTTTGCTATTTTTGCCAATTCTATGAGTGCTATCCTAAGATTGTCTAGATTTTTCATTTCTCTGATTATGTGAAAAACTAGTTATTAGCTTTTTGCGTTTCCTCCAAAAATGGTCGATTCATGTCCTTATAATTACAGTTATACAATTATAACTACATAATTGCAAGTGTATCATGTTTTTATAATTCTGAATGTCATTTATCTGATATATTTACCACAAATGTTTTTCCCAATCTGTTTCTTTTCTTATTTTAGCAGCGTTGTTTTTTTGTCATGTAAAAATCTTTCTCTGTATAACCTGTGGTATTTGATATGAAGTAGGAATATAAACTGATCTTCACCATGCAGTTATGAGCCACTTCCTTATGAAGAAGAAAATAAAGGAAAGCCATCCATTTTGAAACTGTGTTTTTTCAATGGAGAAAAGAAGTGAGAGACAATGATCATTTCTTTGTAAATTAGGGAGCCAGTGTTTCTGCAGTCCGTCCACACTCAACTTGAAAGTGTGATGAATCCAGAAATGTTATGCCCTCAGAATTTAGGATTTAGGAGAAATAATTTCATCTTGTAACAGGCATATACAATTATGGGACTTAGAATGAAGATATTTTGTGGGCCATCAATAGGAGTTCTGATAGAAGAATGTGAGTTCTATAAGGGGAAAGGATTATTTCTTTTTCTCTTTGTTAGCCTCAGCTATATTTTAGGGGCCACACTGAATTTCATTTCCACAAGTTTCTTCTAAAGAATAATCTTTCCATAGGGATTTATTTTTGAGATATCTTTGACTTCGAACATTTTGATTTCCTGGTGTCTGGTTATGTCCCCAAACTGTATTATATGTTCACAGTGAGCTGGGGTTTTGTTTGTTGCTATTGTTCCATTCTTCATTCTTGAAGAGGACCAATGACATCAGGAGGGTGATGTTTTGACTTGCAAGTGAATCCGATTTAAGTGAGGCAGGGCTGTGAAAAAGCATCAGCCTCACTGTCTCCTCCAGTGTCCTTGGAGTCCAATGGCAAGACATAGGTCAAGACAACTGGTGATGCCCTTCTCTTCCCCCTCCCCCCATGGGTTTTTAGTGTTGTACCTAGTGGGCAGACAGGTGGCAGATATAGATTCTTTGGGACCCATGTTGTCATATACAGGGGATGTACTTGCTGAACTCTGTTAGAAGGGTAAACCACAGTGTTTGATGTTATTAAATTGAAGATTCATATAGTAGAAATTTTGGATTGCTAAATTCAGAGACTTTAGGTGGGATTTTATAAATATCAGTACTGCATTGAAATCTACTATAATTCTGTGATCTTTAGAAGACATTTAAAAATTTTCCTTGTTACAAGTCAAAAGTAACACAATCTTAGAATCTATTTTTACTTACAAAAGTTGAAGAAAATACCTCTTCCCAATACACTTGATGTTCCTCTGGCACCAAAAAAGTGTCTTTCCTTTGGATCTTAGTGAATATCAGCAATTCGGATTCTGTCTTTAGGGAGCCCCTTTGGTTCTTAGTGAATATCAACAAATCTGATTCTCTCTTTAGGGGGCCCAGGGAAATTTCCAAATTGTCTATATTATTATACAGAAATTTTGGGGGAGTTTAATTTTTATGTCTCTTTATCTACAAAGGCCAGGATTTAGGAGGCCCTTTTCAGGTTTGAATTTATTCAAAAGGGCTAGAAAAATGGCACACAGAATTGTTTTCTCATGCACTCAGTTTTATAGAAGATTAAAATCAGTAACTTTTAGAGCAATGTTCATAGCTTCAGGGTATTACAAAATTAAATATAATGTCTTGATTTCAAAGCAGAGCACATGATAATGCAGAATGATTGGGAAATGGTGTACTTTTCTTTTTTTTGCTTTTTGGAGGGCAACTGGGGTTAAGTGACTTGCCCAAAGTCACACGGCTAGTAAAAGTGTCAATTGTCTGAGGTCAAATTTGAACTCAGGTCCTCCTGATTCCAGGGCTGATGCTCTCTATTCACTGTGCCACCTAGTTGCCCAATGGTGTCCTTTTTAACTGAATTTTGGTTTAACTGAGGTCTACTGGACATGGCTTACCAAATTTCAGAAAATTGGAATACAAAGCATTGAACCTTTCCCTCAGGCAAGTCTATGGAGGGGGTGGAGAGGGAGCTGAGTGAGGTGGGAGGGGTCAAATTGATCAAAATCTTTTGGTTGATTCTGAATCTGTAACCCACTGATCTCTAAATCAGCTGCTAAGTCTGTGTTCTCCTTGGCAACAAATTAAACAGCAACATCTTCCCCTTCCAGAAATGATCCTAAGACTGAGGATATTAAAAATAACTCTTTATCAGGCAGTAGGGCAGCTATGTGGTGCAGTGGATAGAGTGTTGGTTCTAAAGTTGAGAATACTTGAGTTCAAATCTGGACTGAGAGACTTACTAGCTATGTGCGATCCTAGGCAACTCAGCCTCTTTTTGCCTCAGTTTCTCTGTAAAATGGGGATAATAATAGTACTGACCTCTGAGGGTCTTCATTAGGCTCAAATGAGATATTTATAAAATGTTCTGAAACTTTACTGAGTTATATAAGTGTTAGCTATGATGATAAGGCTATGCAGAATACCTATTTTGTGCCAGGCACTGTTAGGTGCTGGGGATATAAAATGCAGATCCTGCTCTCAAAGACAACATGTAAACAACTGTGTACAAATATGATGTCTATGAGATGTATATAGGATATGTCAAAGATAATCAGTGTAGGGAAGGCACTAAGATTTAGGAGTACAAGGACTTTATCTGGAACTAGAAGGGAGCCAGGAGGTGAGGACAAGAATTAGAAGCATTAGGAGGCTAATGCTTTTTTGAATGTCTCTGACAAAAGCTTGTCATTGTTCTTTTGTATAAAAGTTGAGAGTGGCCGGAAAAAGAGTAAAATATAAATTGTAAACAAAATTTGGATTCTGTGCAAATAAGAGTTACTATGAACAAGGTATACATTTATTTATATCCAGTGAGAGGCAGTATGACATAATGGATAGTCAGCATCAGGAAGACTTGAGTATAAGTACTTCTTTTTACAGGTTGAGTAATCTTGGGCTTGTCCCTTGATAGATCAGAGCCCCAGGCAACTTTACTAGGCAAATAACCTAGAAGGGGCTAATCTGCCTCAATAAAAGGAATTTTTGTAATCCTTTTACAGATGAAATCACACTGATCCATATGAAAAACAATGCAATATGTATACACTGCAAAACCCAGAAGTATTTATAAAGTTTTTCTGTTTCCTATTGGTTTTTCAGGTTTCAACCTCTGGAAATCCAGTAATTCATGGAACTGGAATGCTGTTGATAGGGGGCCAAGAAGAGACATCGTAAGAGAAATGGAAATAGCTATTAGAAATAAGACCAAGATGCACTTTGGCTTGTACTACTCCCTTTTTGAATGGTTCAACCCTCTTTTCCTTGAGGATAAAGCTAATTCTTTCCTGACAAGACATTATCCACCCTCTAAGTGCCTGCCTGATCTCTATGAATTAGTGAACACATACAAGCCCGAGGTTCTCTGGTCAGATGGTGATGGAGATGCACCAGATACCTACTGGAACAGCACTGGCTTCTTAGCCTGGCTATATAATGACAGGTATATAAGTTTATAGGTTTCTATAGTTGCTATAAATTCTTATCACTAAATTGGTAATATTTTAAGTTCCTCAATTCCTATTTTATTGGTTTGTTGGTGATGAGTCACTGTATAACGTTTAACACATAAAACTTGTGTCCAAAAATCTTTGTCTTTTTCTGGACCTTTTGTCCATTACCTCTCCATCAGGAGGTTATTAACATGCTTTGTTATAGGTTCACTGGAGACATAATTGGTCACTCACTACATTGATCAGAGTTTTTAAGTCTCCCAGAGTTGTTTTCCTTTACAGTACTTTTGTTTTTGTAGAAATGGTTCTTATGGCATTGCTCATTTCAGTCTGCATCAGTTCACACTATCCAGGGTTCCTTGAAGTTGTCCCCTTTGTCATTTCTTACAGCAAAACAATATTCCACTATGTTCTTATAACATAACTTGTTTATCCATTTCCTAATTGTCTAAGCGACAGCCTATGGTATCCTCCCCATCCCTTAGTTCTTTGCCTTTTTCGTACTGCATTAGCATCAGGAAGTATCTTTTGCTTATGGTGCTTTTCTTCCTGTATTGTCCACTGTCTTATCATCATCCTTCCTCCCCAAATCCATCCCTGTTTCCCTGTTGATTTTGGTGTTTCTATACCAAACTCTGTGTGTGTATGTGTGTGTGTGTGTGTGTGTGAGTTCAGTCTTTTTTCTGTTTAGAGAGGAGTGAGGTTCACCTGAAGCACACTCTTTCCACCCCTTCTTCTATGTTTATTTAGTCTTCTCATGTACCCCACTTATAAGAAATAACAAACTCCACCTCCTTTTTCCTCCTTTCTACACTGATATATGCCTTTTATCTTCTCATTTTCTTTTTCAAACTGGTAGAACGGAAGAACCATTTTACCCTTTAGTAGAAAGAACCCTATTCTTGCAGTCAGGAAAAGAGTTCTAGGTTCGACACTTCCAACCCTGTAGCTATGGGCAAGTTACTTAAATCTCTGATTCAGTTTCTGTATCTGTAAAATGAAGACAAAAATAACATTGACCTCATAAGGTTAATTTGAGTGTTAAATGAGTTGATGTTTGTAAAGTGCTTTGCAAACCTTAAAACCATAGATGGATGTCAGATATTGTGTGGGGACCCTTCTGTATTAAATGTTACATTTAGTTTTGGATGGCATTAAGAAACGAAAACTCCAAATCACTTTTCCAATGTAGATTACAGCTGGAAAAAAATGAAGAGCACTGGATAATTCAGACATTCATGAGTTTGTAAACCAGAATTTCTCATGATTTTTCTTGGTGGCAAAACAGACTGAATTTTTCCCTTTTAGCCCAGTTCGGGATACAGTGGTAACCAATGATCGCTGGGGCCTTAATAACATCTGCAAGCATGGTGGCTTCTTTACCTGCACTGACCGTTACAACCCTGGACACCTCTTGCCTCACAAGTGGGAAAACTGTTTGACAATAGACAAGCAATCTTGGAGTTATAGGAGGAATGCTAAACTTTCCGACTACCTTACAATTGAAGAAATAGTGGAGGTATGGTAGAATACACACTAACTACTGATATGGTAGCCGTGCAGGGCACTTGACAAAGGAGTAAGGAGGTCTGGCTTCTGGTCGTGGTTCTTTCACTAAGGGTTGTGAGACCATGGACAAGTTGCTGCCTATTTGGGTCTCACACTACAAGACTTGTAAGGATTCTCCAAACTCTGCAATTCTAGGCTTAATGTTTTCCTACAATACAGCTCAACAGAGAAAACTGCTTCGATCCATTAATACAAAGTAAAATTTAATTATGAGCATCCATTCATGTTTGCTACAGTGGAAGGGCACCTAGCCTGGGAATCAGAAGAAAGACCTGGGTTCAAATTCTGACTTTGCTACTTGTTAGTAATGTGATATTGGACAAATTATTTAACTGCTCTGAGCCTCAGTTTTCATCGCTAAAAAGGGGGATATATTACCTACCTCAATGGCTTGTTGTAAGGATTAAGGGTGTTTTGTATGTCAATTGTGAGACAGATATCAGTTATTACATAACTGGATGGATTACTACATAAGTGTGTTATATGAGGAATTAAAAAAATACAAAGCACCAAATGAGGAATTATTTTAAAGTAAACAATAATAATAATAATAAATCAAATGAGATAATACTTGCAAAGTGCTCTCAGCACAGTGGCTGGCACACAGTAAGCATTTAAATGCTTGTTCCCTTTTCATCCCTTCTCATAACAACAATAATAACAATAATGCTATAATTGTACCCTTTAATGTTTTAGCAACTAATGGAAACAGTTTCATGTGGAGGAAATTTTCTGATGAATATTAGTCCCACAAAAGATGGCGTTATTCCTCCAATATTTGAAGAACGTTTGAGGCAAATAGGAACCTGGATGCGAGTCAATGGGGAATCCATTTATGGAACCAAACCTTGGCGAGCACAGAATGATACAGTCACACCAAGAGTCTGGTGAGTGGTTTGATTTTTTTTTTTTTCTAAACACTAGACCTGAGACTTCCTTTACTGGGCCTTCTCCTGGTGAGGGCTTTACCTTACCAATGCAGATGGACACCTTTTCTGCAACTTAAAACCTTAGAAGGTTGCCTAGGGCTGCAAGAGGTTAAGTGACTTGCCTTCAGTCAGGCAGGATTTGAATCAAGTTTTCTTGACTTGTGAAGACAGCTCCTGCTTACTGCACTGTGGATTAACTACTATACAATACTGGGTGGAGAGGACTTTGATTCTACATACAGGAGGGTAGAGGCCTTTCTTCAGAACAGATGTGCTTTTAAAATCACACAACAAACAACTAAATGAGGTATAAGATTATTACTCTTTATCCTGAAAAAAAAAAAGGTCCTAAATACTGAAGAAGTCTAGTAGGATGGAAACTGAAAGGTAGAGGAATTTTCTTGTTGCTATCTACACACTGCCTCCTTCTGGGTGAAATATATATATTTATTTACATTTGGTTCTCATTATATTCTATAACTTTCTTGATTGTCAGGATTCTGAACCTTCTCAGGCATCTTCTGTAGAGTAGGAGTGTGTGTACGTGTCCATGTACGCACTCTGTAGGCTAGGGGGCTGGGAGTAGGTAGAGGCAAGGTCAAGCAGTGTCTTCCTGCTCTCAGAAGGCACCCATCAAGTATTGATTTGAAGGACTGCTCAGGTGTAAATGGGATAGCTTATTCTTCTTGACCCCACAGGGATAAAGTAGGAGAAATGGGTAGAAATAGCAGAGAGACAGAATTAGGCTGGCTCATAAGCAAACTGGAAGACTTAAGCGTTGCAATATAGAAAAAACATATTTTGAGGCAGATGAAAATCAAAGCTAACACCTTTGAGTTAAAAACATGATTTTTCAGAGAATTAAAAATGTTACTTGTTTTTTACTCAATTAAAAAAAAATCAATGGTTTCTATTTATTGTCTTTTTTCAAAGCTCCAAATCACTATGTCTCTGCATTGGGCAGTTGTCAACCTGTCGTTAGATCTGCTCATCTTAAAATAGATTGGGTTTCTGTATATGAGCCTGTTTTAAAAGAGATGAAGAAGCACAATAGTCATATAGAATCCAGTGAATTCAGTGTGCCTAAACTCAGCTGAAATAACTGGAACATGAGTTGGAGCATGAGTCATCACATTAGCCTAATGTTTAGTCTCTGTTATTACTTGTTGTGTGACTAATGTAGTTAGTGCTTAATTAGCCATACTAATGGAGAGGAGCCAAATAAAAAGAGTTTAAAATTAAACATAATTTTAAAATAATTTGGAATATTTTTATTTGCATTTGAACATGAGAATATCCAGTGTTCTGAAAATTAATTTTTGAATAAGAATCAAGATTTACCCTGAAGACTTGACTCACTAGAAAGTGGCAAGCTTTCAGTATCGTCTATTCAGCGACCCTTTCCCTGCTATGATGATGAAAATGCTGATGAGAAATATAAACCTAGGCAAAGATGTCACTAACTAATCTTTCTGAGGATGATTCTTTTTAAAAATTTCAAAGGGAAATAAAAGTATAGATCTACCTTCCTAATGTAACTAATAATATGGCATTCTATAATTAATATAACTAATATAGCTCATTCTATCAAAACACAAATTCAGGAGAAAACAGTATTATAAGGAATAGTGAATGTCGTGGGAACAAGATAATAAATAGGAAGTATAATTCTTGGGATATGAAGATCCTACTGCTGAGTGCAGTGGAGCTCTGGACCTAGGCTAGGCTAGGTTTGTGATAGACTGAGGCTCCAAGGAGAGTTCAGAGAAGGGTCTTAAGGGTTGGTTGGTTAGAAGTGGGAGGAACACAAGACAGAAAAACTAGGCTGGATTTAAGGTGGTTTTATGCAGTGGAGACAAAGAAACAGAAAGCAGGGAGTGTTAGACTGCAGTCTGGTGACTGAATGAACTGACATGACATTACATGGAATTTTACATTGTTAAAGTGCGGTTTGGGTTATATTCCATTGACATTACTGTGATATACTATACATTGGAATCATTTAACATGGGAAGGTGTTA
Organism: Pseudochirops corinnae; assembly: GCA_028646515.1. NCBI lineage: Eukaryota > Metazoa > Chordata > Mammalia > Diprotodontia > Pseudocheiridae > Pseudochirops > Pseudochirops corinnae. Next base: position 51,479 of record JAQQSV010001657.1, read on the forward strand.
TGGCTCCAAGAGAACAGTGTGTCAGTATAGCATGTCCTTGAGCAGAGGAACAATTATCACCAAGAGCCTGAGAGCAAGATTTGTTGTGGATAAGCTAAAATTCAGATAGCTGATTGTTTTTTTTTTAAATTTTATTTTAGTTTGCATCATTCATTTCCACAAGATTTTGAGTTACATATTTTCTCCTCTTCTTTCCCCTACCCACCACCCCAAAACAGCCATCCCAGTGTGTCCCCCCTCCCCCAGGCTATTCTCTCCTATGTCACTTTTCAGTAGGGCAGGATGGATCTCCCAACCACAGTGCCTGTATATCTCAAGTTCCAGTTGGATGTAGCCAATAATAATAATAATAATAATAATTGCAAATATATATATATATATATTTATAACATTTGATAATGGAACTTTAGATTCTAGATTCTTTCTCTGCCTCTCTCGTCACCCACCCCCACTGGAAGGACAATCAATCAAATACAGTCTGAACCTGTGAAATTACACAGAACCTCTCCATAGTGAGCACACCATGGGAATCTGATTACATGTCCCTTCTTCCTA
>JAQQSV010001658.1:0-26041 GCA_028646515.1 Pseudochirops corinnae
GAACTATGTATGTTTGACATACATTATGGTTTTTTCATTACATGCAAATGGTGTTATCAACAAAAGTCAAGAACATTGCTATATTTATTTTAAAATATTACCTTATAAGATTCTAAAACATTTTGTGATTATTTGGCAAATCTTTGGTCCCATTTGTTTTTCTTCCAAATTGTCATTCTATTTTTTTTGCAATAAAATAATTTATTGATGGAATTTGTTTATGATTTTTGTTATGATTTCCTGGCCATCAGCCACATTGATTCTATTATCATGATTGTGCCTGAGAAGAATTTCACTTTATACTTTATTTTTTAACCCATCAAGGAAAATCACAGAGATTTACTCTTAAACAGTCAATGCTGCTGAAAAGTTAGAGTGGTGGTGTATAGGCTCATTTTCCTTATCTTCTGTCTGAGATCTATAATTAATCCTCACTGATAGATGAGGTGTCTGTGACTCATACATACTGACACAGAGATGACAAACTGTATTATTGTGGATCTCAGAGAGGTTTCACCATAAGAATTTCAGATCATATAGAATAATCCTTTGTTAACTGCATTTATCCATAATAAAGTTATAAGAAGTGTTGCTGAAACAGGGTTTTTGTTTTTGAGAATTAACTTAGCCCTCAAAACAATCCAGAAATATCTTGTTTTCCTTATTTATGCCAAATCAATCTATTTTGAGATAATCAGCAAGAGTTACTAGGTGTAGCAGCTGACCAGTCAGGCTTCCCAACTGTATTTGCATCTCTGAGGCCCCTGAGGACAGAAAAGTCTTTTAATTGGTGATTCAACTTTAGTAGAAACATGCTTTTAGGAAATGAGGCCTACACTGTTGTCTTCACACCAGGCACACCAGCTCCTGTTGCCATGGTGATCTCCTATAGCATGAGAGATCCAGTGATGTGGAAAGCAAGATGGCTTCCTCATTTGTTTAACCTTAAGGAAAGTTGCAGATATTAACAAATAATTAAAGACCTCAATATTTTTCAGCTCTTCAGCCTATATAAAGATATAGAAAATCTCTATTTTGATTGTGAAAAGATTGACCTCTATGGTTACAATATTTACCAAATTTCTAAAACTGCATACAGTTTTCAAATGGAAAGAAGAATATTTTCTTTAAGATTCAAAAATAAAGGTGCCTTCCCATTGAGCTGTGTTACTAAGAACAGATCAGGTTTCTGTCCTTATATGATTTTTATTTATTTTGGATTAGTGTTAGGACTGTGAAATAACACATGGTATATGCAGGCTTTGTGTGTTAAGAATTAGCTGCCTCAGCAGTCTCTCAAGGCTTGTAAAGGAGAAATAGTACACAGCTCTGTCTTGGAGTTACAATACTGATTTTTGAAGATGGAATTATAGTTAATGGTAGGAGAGGTTAATAAAAAATCAGAAAAAATGTAGAAAAGACTGATTTTAGCAACCTGAAATCAACTCCAAGGTCCTTGGTCCTGATCACAGCTGCCGCTTTCCCACTCAGTTCAGAAAGATGTACGGAAAAAGCTTGATTCCTTACTTATTAAATAATTGGACTTCATACTTTGCCAATGCTATTCAGTCACCACACACCTCATAAGACTGGGTTTCGCAAACAACTAAAGTATTTTTGCAAGTAATGGGACGTTGAGAGGGCAGGATTAAGATGCAAGTTGATTTGCAGTTAATGAGATCTTTGTTTACTTTAATGCCTTTCTTTGTTACATAATATTTAAGCACCCAGCCAGAAAGGAAAACTAGTTGTTGTTTTTTTCCTTTCCACATATGGCACTATATACAGATACATATTGTCAATTATAATAAATTTATAATGAAGATATTGTTACCATTGTTCTCCGTGTGAAGCAAGGTAACTGAATCAATATTTTGTAGCTTGTTTCACTTTGGATAGGGAAGCAGTGGGTTAATGAAAAAGTTTCCTGTCATTCTTTCCACTAATAAATCTTTCCCAAGACTATCTCTACACTATAGCCTTTAACAATGGCATCAGGCCTTGGGTTATTAAACTATTAATACAAGCAAATTTGACATTTGCATTTAGAATTTCTTTTAGATTTGATTTTAATGTCTATTTCATTCATTCCTTGGAAATTTTACCTGTTTAATTTGTGGGTTAGCCCGAGTTTAGTGTTTTCTTCTAAGGAATACCTTTCAGAGAACCAAAGCCTTAATGTGGCAGGTTTTAGCTTCCTATCTTGGATGATAGCAGAATGTCTGCACTGGATGATACAGATAAAAAGGAATTGAGATTGAGTGTGATCTTGAGTCTTAGCCTGCTCTCCCCATATCCTGGTACTATCAGTCCTCCAATTGACTTGAATGTTCCTTTTGCTATAGTTTCAACATCCTGTTTTGACGTGGATTAAAGGCTAAGTGATTGGCTCAGCTAAAATTTTTACCACTGTATTGATGATTGCGCTGTTATTTTGTGAGACTTTAACAAGCTTAGAGGATGCAGATGGAAATAAATGGAATGCTGAAATCGGTATAAACCTGACCTCTGCTATTTAACAAGTGGTATTAAGTACATATTAATAATGTTATATTACAGCATATTAATTTTCTGTTTTCTAAATTCACTCAATGTCTAGTTGACATAGCATGGCTCTGAACAGTTCACTAGAATTTAAATGCTGAACCCCACTTTAATGCATTTGAATTGCAAAGTAGAGATGGAATTTCCTAATAGAGAAATGATTATTCTATATTGTAAGATTACTCTCCTCCTTATGTTTTTTTTCTTCTATTTTATTTGACTAGAATTTTGTCAGAAGTCAGAATAAATCTAGAATATCATGTTTACTACTAGAGGCCATATTTAGGAAAGGGCATTTAGCAGCTGGCATATCTGGAAAAAAGTGGCCAGAAGGCCAAAGGGCTTGAAGATCATGCCATATAACTATCAGCTAAAGAACTTGGGAGTGTTTAGCCTTTAGCAAAAAAGTCTAAATGGAGACTTGATGACCATCTTGAAATATCAAAAAGGATGTCATATGGCAGACTTTTTCTGCCTAGTCCCAGGGCACAAAAGTAGGATCAATGGATAGACGGAAAAAAGAAATACTTATGTTTGCTCTAAGGGGAAAAAATCCTAACAATTTGATTTGTCCAGAAGTAAAATATATTAACTCAGAAGATATCAGGTTCCCCTAAAGACTTTCATACAGAGATTGGATGACCAATTTTCTGGTATATTGTAGCAGGTGTTTCTGCTCAGCTATTGGTTGGCCTAGACAGCATTGTAGTTCTGTACCCATTCAAAGAGTATATGAATCTGGAAAAATGCAGGCACTTATTATTTGCTTATTGATTTATGTATTTGTCTTATTAGTGAGTTTAAATTGGGAGCAAAGATTTTGATTTTTTAGAGATAGAAGAGACTGCAGGAATTACCCAGCCCTGTCAGTTTATTAATGTGGTAGCAGGTCCAAAGAGATAAGTGGTTTGCCTAAGGTCTCAAAAAAATTAGTGCTGAGCTAGAGAAAGGTCTGGACAGAATCATAACTAGAAATTCTCATACTTGGATTGAGCAGCAAAAAAGGTGTCTTCATATCAACTTTGAGTGTTGGGATGTGAAAATAATATAAGCAATTACTGATGCAAATTTAACTGAGCATAAGGGGATAGGATGGGAAAGAAGTCATTGTGAGGAAGGATTGTGGTACATGGGCTGCCTATGGGAGGATGGAGACTGGTCCATCCAGGATACTGACCTATGGGGTGCTGGGGAAAATGCCATTAATGCTAAGGAAAAAAAGATTTCTGGACACTATAAGGCTAGTAATAGTGGAAAAGAAACCATTTAGCCCTAGAGAAACAGATAGGACAGGGAATAAGGAAGGAGAAAGGAACAAGCCATCTTGCAGCTTCTTATTTCAAGTTTTTCCCTTGTTATGAGTCAGTCAATAAGCATTTATTATTGAGTACCTACTATGTACCAAATCCTCTGCTAAATATTAGCCATACAAATATAAAGTGATTCCTTAAGGTGTTGGAGGGTTGGAGGGAGGGAGAGTGGATTGTAACATGTTCATAGATTAGTAGAGAATATGTACAGAGGGAATGCAAAATAGTTTCTATTAACCAATCAACATTTATTAAGCACCATTATATGCCAGGCACTGTGTAAAAACAGTGGGGATACAAAAAGAGGAAAAAAAAGTCCCTGCCTTCAAGGAACTTACAATCTAATTTCATGAAAGGAAGACATTAATTGGTGAGGGAAATCAGGAAAGGACTCTTAAAGGAGGCATTACATAAGCTGATCCTTGAAGGGAGTTAGTGATTCTTAGAGGTAAAAAGTGAGGAGACAGAACATCTCCAGCCTGGATAGCAGTCTATTCAAAGGCACAGAAATGACAGAAGGCATGACAAGACCAGAAGACAGCATGTTTGGCTAGAATTTGTTGTGTTGTTGTTATTGTGTTGTAGTTGTAGTTGTGTTTGTCCTTTCTTCTTGAAGAGGACCATGACATTAGGGAAATGATAACATGACTTGCAGTTGACTTGGATTTGAGTGAGGTAGGGCTGTACAAGGTCACCAATCTCCCTTTCTCCTCCAGAGTCATCTGGGTCCAGTAGCCAAATATTCATCAGGACTACTGGAGATGACCCAGGATGCAATGGGAGACCCTGGCCCTTGTAGGCTAAGGTCTTTTCAGGTTCTCACTTTGAATGAGGTAACTAACTCCCGTTCAGTGAATAGGGCTCTTTAGGAAGTTAATCAAGGGGTGGCCCCATTTAATCAAAAAAGAATAAAAATCAAACTGGGATGGGAAGACTCTCAGGGTTTCTGGTCAAAAGAGAAATTGTTACTATTTAGTATTTACATTCACTCTGTGCTTGGAGGGCAGGGACCTATTGTTTAATCTATGAGCTCCAGAGTGAATTGGGTTTAAGGTTTGTTTAAGGTTTGAGGATAGGCTTAGTGCTTTAAAATTATTACCTTATTTGAGCTTCACAACAACCCTGGGAGCCAGGTACCTCTTATAATCCCCATTTTGCAGATGAAGACATTGAGGCAGAGGTTAAGTGATTTGCCATGGGTCTTACAGTCAGTGAGTGTTTGAGGCCAGATTTAAACTCAAATCTTGGCTCCAGGCCCAGCACTCTATCTACCACATTACCTGGATTAATGTTTAAACAGTCAAAAGTGTGAAGCCAAGTGGTTAAAGTCAAATGGAGTAGTTTGTATTTTATTCAAAGGACAAAAGGGAGCCACCAAGGCTTCCTGAGCAGCAGAGAGACATGATTAGGCCTGTGCGTTAGGAATATTATTTGGGCTACTTTGTAGGCCTCTTTGGGATCAAACTTGGCTATTCTAATTTTGTAGCATTCTGTGATTTGAAAGAGGGAGAGGCTAGATCCAAGGAGATCCATTATGAAGCTTTTAAAATAATCTAGGCTAGAGTATATAACAAGAATCTGAAATACAATGACTATGGTAAGAGCAGAGGGTTGTGAAGTTTAGGATTTCTGTTGTTAGAATGCAAGTTTTACTGCAATGCAAATGTAACAGCATTTAAAATTATACCATCTTTTGAACCAGTACTTAACATTTTGGACATTCTAAATGTAGGGGCCCTCTGGAAAAGTTGTCATTGCCCCACTTTAGTTATAACTTGGGAACTCACATTTCTCGACTTCTAGTCTGCTACTGTATGAAATTTGTCACTGCATCTCTGGCACTATCCCTGGTAGCAAAATAATTGTTTTTAATATTAAAAAAGATAAGCCTATCTCTTGATATATGCTTCTATTATCTATTTGGCTATTTTTTGCAAAGATTTTAGAAATTAAGAATGAGGTGTCTTAGGATAGAATAGCTTCATTTTGGGACCTGCTGTCTTTTATATTCCGCAGCTCTGATAGATGCCAAAGCTCTTAGGAGAAATATTCTTCCCAGTTCATTGGTAGCAGTTAGTCAATAAATATTTATTAATCACTTGATATGTGCCAGGCACTGCGTTAATCACTCAGATCTAAAGATAGGTAAGAGACAATCCCTGACCTGGAGGAAGTCACAATCTAATAAAGAAGATAACATGGAAAAACTATGTACTTTTCCCATCTAATTCTAAAGCCTAAATCGGAAATAATCAACAGAGGGAAGGCACTAGAGTTAAGAGAAATTGGGAAAGGCTTTCCATAGTAGGTAGAATTTAAGTTGGGATTTGAGGGAAGCCAGGAGGAACAGATGAAGAAAGAGAGCATTTCAAGCATGGAGCACAGCCAGTGATAATGCCTAGTGAGAAAAGATTTGGTATTTTGTGTGAGGAACAGCAAGGAGGACAGCATATTACAATATTAGAATGAGAGATAATAGCAATTTACTCCAGTTTTTCCTTAGTACTCATCCTATTCCCAGTCATGTAAATTTTTACGGGTAAATTTTATTAATATCTTGTGTTTATACATACGTTATATTTCCCACTGAATGCTTTCCCAATTCCCTTCCAGAGAGTCATCTTTTAAATTTTTTTTAAGAATAAGAAAGACAAAAGTTCTCCAACGTTAAAGAACATATGCAAAAATTCTGACATTAAAAGCACTATTATATACCCATGGTCCCCTACCCTTGCAAAAAAGAGGTGTGTCCTTTCCTATGTTATCTTCTTTGGGGCCAAGCTTGGCTATTATAATTTTGCAGTGTTCTTACTTTACTATTGTTGTTTTTCTTTCCTTAGCTGAAGTCATTGTGTATATCGTTTTCCTGGGTCTACTTTACTTTGTATCAGCTTAGTCTTGCAAATCTTAAACACACAAAAGTTTCTAGAGTGAAATAGACAAGGAATAAGAAAAACCTTTAAAGATGAAAATAAATAAAATGACCAGAAGACACATAAGTGGAATAGAAAGACAGGTAATATAACAGCACAGGTGGCTGGAATGAAGCAGGAGGATGATGTAAGAGGAAGACCGAAAGGTAATTGTTTACAGGCAGAAAGATAAGTGTTCACAGAAACAAATGGATTTGAATGTTTAAAAGACACTTCAAAACTCTGAGAAGTCATTTTTCACTCAAAGTTACCTGCAGGGACCTCAAACACAGGAAACACCATGCTGGGCATAGGGTAATGAAACACAGTGGTTTTTGCCCTGGCATTTGCCATCTTCACTGTAGGGAGTGTCAGCTTAGGTAATTTCTATCAAATGGCCTCATTACTGTCATCTCCACCCATGGTTCATTTTAGGGACTAGGAGAAGGAGCAGCATGGGAGGTGGGAAAAGTTTCTTGAATATTTCTGCTAAACCCACTTGTCATTATGTAAAAAAAAAAAAAATCACCAAAGCAACATATTATGTATAGCCAACTATTTTCTAGAAGGTCATTATTTCTTTCATTTGCTTCAGGTTTTCTGATTCCTACAGAACATCTTCTTCTGCATATTCTTGTGTGTGTGGGGGGGGTATGCATGTGTGTGTGTGGGTGTATGTGTGTGTGGGTGTATTTATCTTTTCTCTTAATTACCTGTAGTTAAGTTAAAATATATATACATATATATATATATGTATATATATTTAATGTAGGCTAGAATAATTAGCTGAATATCTTTCTGAACTATTAGTTAGAGCTTAGGAAAAGGAGGAAAAAAAAATCTACATTTTGTTCCATTTCTCTTTAAATCTATGACTTAGCAGTGAAAGTGAGGATTTTTTTTTCATGTAACAGCAACTCATGTTTTCCCTGCACTGAAGAAAATGAGTTATGCCCACAACTGTTCGAAGTTACCTCATTGCATCAGAATCGAGTGGGGGAAGGAATCATTCTTCTCTGAATAATCAGGAAGGCCCATTTTTTGCAGATAACAGTTAAAGATGAAAATTGTAGCTGTGAATTAGTTGGATTGGAAAGGGGAAAAAAATGAAATACTTACAGTACTCTGAGGAGATAGATAGTATCAGTATAGCTACCATTTAAAACCAGGTCATATATATTGCTGCATGTGGAATCCTGTCCCTGCCAGATGGTATCAATAAGTTATTTCTTCAATCAGGTCCATATGAAACAACTGATTTTTCATGAATCTCTCCATTAAAATCCCTTTATTATGGTTTCTTTATCTCCCCCCATGCTCCTGATTCCTTCATGAAGAGGAAATGTTATATCCCTTTAAAAATCATTTGTAATTCCACTTCCAATTTCATGATGCTCACAGATTTATAGTGTGACTGTTGACTCAGCTACACCTGAATGAAACTTCCACCTCCTTGTCTAATTAAAAAGAGTTGAATGGCATCAAATCAAATTGGAGAAAATGACTCAGTTTATGGCACAGGGGAGTAGAAGTTATCCACGCAAAGTAAGTAAACCACACCACTAGGTTTCTAGATGTCAATGCAGAACAGGGTATTTTTCAAACCTGCTAGTTTCATTCGAGTGTGTCACTGAAATGTGATATTCTTTGTAAAACCATGAAGCTAAATATAAAGAAACTTTTAAAAAAAATCCTTGGGGAGGACCTTTCAGTAGTACTTCTTTTCATATCATCTAGTCAGTGGTTTTTAATAGGCCCAAATTAATGTCTCCCTCTTTTAATTTTTTTTTTCTAAGACTTTAAGACTTAGAGAAGTTAAGATCCGGGAAGGTCCCTAGAGATCAAGTGCAATGCTTTCATTCGCTGCTATGAAAATTACTTGTAGCCCTACAACACTGCTCTGAACTTCTGGCACCTAGTTATGAATGGGGTACATGAAAGCCATGGATATGGAATGAAATTTTAGTGCACAATTTTAAAAAACTGAGATAGATGGGTTTAACTGAAAGTAATAGGATAATATCAGAAAAGAAAGAAAACTGAATCCTGGTTTAATGGCAAGAGTTGTAAAATTGTCTCTTAGGAATCTCTAAGTGTTATGGAGCCGTTTGGCAATGTGGTAAAGTTTATGGATCTCTTTTTAGAATACTGTTTTTAAATATATGAAATACATAGGATTTCAAAGGAAACACATTTATTCCAATATTGTCAGCACATATTTATATATGTGTGTATGTATATGTGTATTTATATGTGTGTATATACATATATATATATATATATATATATATATATATATATATGTATGCATGTATATGTTTAAAAACTAAGTTCATGGGCCCCAGGTTAAGAACCCTTGCTCTATGGGGAAATGATAGAAAAAGAGGTAAATCATAATGGAATATGACTTCTTGGCTTTGAGGTAAGATTATGCCTTATACTTACTATAAAACTATCATGATGGGCCTATGGATCATCTAGGCTACACAGGTCCTAAGAGAAATGTTGTCATGTAAGATATTAACATCAAAGTCTAGGAATGGACTTTTGCAAATCTCAATTTCTTATTTTGTATAGAACATTATGGTTATTCTGTCCAGGAATTTACTGAAAGATTTTAATCTATGCATATTTTCACCCTGTACTAGCTTTTAGTATAACAATTCCATAAATTTACTACTTGTAGTGCTTAGGATTTCTAAATTTGCTTCTCTCAAGTTTCACTGACCCTTAATTTTAGAATCCTAAAGTTTGATGATGTAGCTCGGTTTAACCTTATCTATAGCCTTCATAATTTCATGGCTTTGAATCAAATCAATATGAGTCTTCATCTTCTCAAAATAAAAATCTTTAATCTCTATTCATTTGTTTTTATTACAGCAACTCCTTATTCCTTTTTAAAAATTTAACCTTTCTTATGACCTAGGCCTTTTTTGTGGAACAGTAGCCTATCAATCAATAAAAATTAATAGAGTATTTATTCCTTTCATAGCTGTATGCCAGATGCCAAGGATACCAAAGATTTCAAAAATGGTGTTTGACCTCAAGGATCTTACAAATTAAGGGGAGAGCAATTTTAGCAGCACATGAAATGAATAACAGTGAATTCAAGACAACTGGAAACATAGTTCTTAGTTATGTGAAACAGACTGAGATTGAGCATCTGCACCAAGAGTTTAAAGAAGGGAAGAAACAATGAGGGTGGGAGCAACATAATCTCCAAGTTTCTTTTATGTATTGAATTATATTTATTCACTTACTGCCCACTAAAATGTAAGTTCACTTGACAGCAGGGACTGTGTTTTAAAATTGTTCTTTGTATCATTGTCATTTAACAGAGTGGTACATGGTAAGTACTTAAAAAAGCCGATAAGGCAGGGAAACTGCGTGGAAAAGGTATGAATTGAACTTGGCCTAAAAAGAGAGCTAGAATTTAGAGAAGCAGAAGAGAATGGGTCCAACATTCCAGGATAGGGGAAGACATCCTAGCATTATAGTTTGTTCAGAATGTTGCCTTAACTAAAATTGTGGTTATATGGTAAGGAACAGTAGGAAATAAGGGAAAATACTATAGGGAAGGTACACGTTATGGTTGTCTTTAAAGTACAGGAGAAAAAGTTTAAACTTCAGACGGGCACTAGAGAATTACAGAAAGTTTTTGATCAGGAGCAACAATGTGAAAGTAGATTTTAAGGAAATTATCCTGTTAGTGTGGACTGTGTAGAAGCCTTATTGTGGCATGGAGGTAAGACTGTGTTGTACAAAGCTTTGCCAGTTGACTATGATTACTGGTAGCTTTTCTCATGTCAGAAAGGTTTCAAATACAGTCCATTAAACAGAATGTGTCTGTTTTTTCTAAGGACAAACCTAAATTCAGGGACACATCATAAATGAATTGACACTTGGTAATGCATCTTTCAGCCACTACAACCCAAGAAACAAAGAACAATACAAAAAAATGCTTAGTCTTTCATGTCCTCCACATAGACGCAGCTAGGTGGCTCACTAGATAGTGCTGGGAGTGGAATCAGGAAGATCTGAGATGTGAAATAATTTTTTAGGAACCTATGAAGAGTAATAATGCAAGACCGCAAGTATCATTGCTTCCTAAGATAGCAAAAAGGAATGGTGGGAAATAAATGAGCGGCGGGGGAGGAGAAAGAGAGGGAGGGAGGAGAGGGAGAGAGAAAGAAAGCAGAGAGAGAGAGAGAGAGAGAGAGAGAGAGAGAGAGAGAGAGAGAGAGAATGAACAAGAAAAAGAACATTTGTTAAGCATGTACTATGTTGCCAGGCATTCCATCCTCATTGTCAAAAGTAGTGTCAATGCAATATTCATAGTGCCAATGATCACTATAAATATTGTCCTTGATCACAGGATACATTAGATTCTCCACATAGAAAACAGAAGCTAAACATTTATTCAGACAGAAGAAAACTGAATCCCAAAACAAGTAAGCCTTTTTCCATCATAGTAGCAAATAAGTTAATAAGCCATAACAGCACAGAGAGCCACAGAATCCTCTAGCATTTCCACAAACCAGCACAAGCCTAGCTGTCACAGCTGGTGGCAAACACCAACATTTTCTCACAAGCCTACTGTCTCGCTCAGAAACATCCTCTTCTCCCACTGTGTCTAGCTACTCTGACTCTTAGCTTCCTGTGGGCTCTGATCCACCCGTTAGCAAGCTCCTCCTACCACAGGCTCCATGTGATTACATTCAGCTTATTTTGGGGCATGGTATGTCTTCAAAGCAGGAAAGGTCTTCAAAGTCCCTTAAGCTTATTAAGGGGCAGGGAAGATCTTCAAATTCCTATTACCATTACAGGCATTAAGGATTGGAAATACAAATGAAAACAAAAAGAAAGATGGTCTCTTTTTTGGGGGGAGGGGGTGGAGTGTATATTCTAATAGAGGAAAATAATATATAAAAGGGAACTGAAAAAGGAAGGAAAATGTGACAGGAGGCAGAGGAGGAGAGATGGTATAGTGCTTCATGGGCTGGCACAGGTTTGAAAAGAACCTGATGACTGTAGTGAATACTTCCTCAGATGGATGTTGGAAGAAGTGATCAACTGGAAAAAAAGAGGTGGAGGAATTGCCAGCCTGAGAAGAAGCAACTGGAGCAGAGGTTGAGTGGTGATTCAGGTAATCACGAACTGGTCTAGGTTTGAAGAAATAAAAAAAAAAAAGTTAAGCAAAGCTTGGAGAAATTAGAATCATTCCAAATGCATTCAAGTATAAAACTAGAAGGAGGAAAACAACCAGATGAAAGGTGAAAAAGGCCATCAAGAACCATTAAGTCTTTGAGTATTTGTGCTCTAACAGAGTTTTAGAGGTGCTCATTAGAGGAGCATACATGTTAAATGTGTGTTAAAATGTACATACAAATACACACAGAAAGATGAAAAAAATAGTAGCAGTTGGACTGAATGAAGCATACACAAAAGGGAACAATATTGGAGGTTGTGATACATTTTTGGTAGTGTGGAAGGATTTATTCTCAAGGCCTTTTGAAGGAAAGCTACAAAACTCAAGGGAGCAGGGAAATCAGATTATGTTATTAACCAAAAGGGGAGACTCAAAGAACATTCTCAACTCTAGAACCATATGCCTACTTCTCATCCTTATAAAAATTTTGTAAGAATGATACGTACCTGCAGCAAGGGCATTTTTGGAAAGCTATTGTAAGAGAACAGGCAGGCTTTCACAAGTCCATATATTTACAATTATACAATTGACTGAAATATATAGCGAGATAATATAAGCTTTCACTGTACTTGCTAGTTGAATATTCAAAAACAAATGATTTAGTAGAATAAAATACTTCCTTAAATGCAAGAAATCATCTTCACTTCATATATCAACATTATATGAGTTCTTGAAAGATTTGACTAGAGATAAATCTTTGACTATAAATATCAGAAAAGACATAAAAAAGGACATACACAGAGTGCAGAGTTCAAGTTTAAGAAATATCCCCTATAGATGGTGAAATCTTGCAAATGCTCTGGTTTATGGATACCATTATGCTGATTAAATAAATCACCTATAATATAGCAAGTCTCCTAAATGAGTTTCATAATCACTCTAACAAGTTTGGTTTCATTATCCACAAAGGACAGGGGGAAAACCCATCACCAAGTGGATTAAAAAAGCTTATTCTTCAGAGTATGATATGGAATTGATTGAACGACCTATAAAACTTGTCTGTCAGTATATATGTTTTAGATGGACACCACACATGGACAATAAGTTGTTTCCAGAAGTGAAAAGGGGAGTAGGCTTGCTTGCCTTTGGAAAATTCATTAATGTTCTTTAATGACCACAAATTTCTTCCTGAAGTAAAAGTCCCTATTTTGAATATCGATATTCTGTTGATATCATAGAATGTTACAGTCTATGATGAATTAGAATTGAGGCTCACCCAAAGGGTAAACAAGAAGGGTTGGGGGGGGGGCAGGGTAAATGGTAGCCATCTACAAATAAGGAATTACAAAGGAGAAGCAGTACAAAAAATGCCATTAAAGAAATGACACGCAAAGCATATATATCACATTATGGTAAGTGTGAGGCAAAAAAGCTCCATTGGTACTCTAATCTGAAGAGACAATCAGGGAGAACCAAAAACATGGTTTTTGGACCCTCCATGATGAAAGTTTATCGACGGACATGGACAAAGAGTCCCACAAATAAGAAGGTGCAGATGATTTGTGATCTTCCGCATTGGATCGAGTGTCCACATGTCAATGAAATCAACAACTTAATTTGATTTTGAAAATGATAGCAAGTTGTGATAAAAATTTTAAAAGGCTGCAAAAATATTTCAGGCAAGGACTGGGGAGTTTGGGTATTTTTTCATGGATAGTACTATCTACAATTGGGATAGAGTTGAGGAAAGTTGGTGAGCTTAGGAAGATTGGTTGGCTAATATGATGAATCCAGGGAGGCCTCTAAGGCTTCAGGAAACCATCACTTCTCAAAACTAATTAATGGTAAGGCTTAAAGTCTAGCGAGTCAGAGATTCTGAGGAAGTGGCGCTAGTGAACATGAGCATTAAAGTATGCTTCCATACTAGGGGATTCTCTATATTTTTAGTTCTTAGGGTCTATGGGGTGACTTTAAACCACTCATTGGTTTTTGTTGTTATAGTTAGAAACTGGTCAGACATCTAGAGCTATGCCCTCTTTCTTGTTTGAGGCAAGGGATAAGCATAATAATTACTGAGAGGTTCTTGTACTCTTTCAGCTGGGTCATATCATGGTTTTATACAAAGTTAGAATTATGTTTTCTGTTTGTTTTCAAGACCCTTCTTAATCACAATAAAATTTTGTTGGTCACTTTGACTGTGGAAACGTTGGATTGTGAACAGTTTGAGAATTGCTTAACCATGATTCCCCCTTTTTTTTCTTAGATGAAAAGTTGTATTTCGTGTCTTTATTGATAAATTTTATTTTGATAGATGAATAGAAAGAAACCAACAACAAATGTATTTCCTCAAAAGAGCTAAGCAAAAAGAAAAAGAATTATAGTGATTCATATTTGTTGTTACTGGGAACTTTTACAATTTACTTGTTCCAAAAAAAGAAAGGTTTGTATGTTTTAAATTTAACAAGGTAGTACCGATTTAGTCTAATGTATTTAACCAGATTGGTTGCTATTTATTATTTCCTTTTACTTGGTTAAAAGGTGGTGCAGTGGATAGAGCACTAGACCTGAAGTAAGGAAGATGTGAGGTCACCAATCTCAGACATTTCTTAATTTTGTGATTCTGGAAGAAGCATTTAAGCTCAATCTCTCTGTTTCCTCATCTGTAAAACAGATAATACTACCTATCTCCTAAGGTTCTTGTAAGGATGAGATAAAGCACTTCGCAAAACTCAAAGTATTATAGCACTATGCAAATTGAAGTTCTTCTTCTTATTTTCCTACATCTATTTTCTTTAGGTATACCACCTAATATGAGTATTCTCACATTTCTTCCTATTTATGATTTCCAAATCATTAGGCTTACGATTTGTTTTCAACTTTTGCCTATCACTAGAGCTGTAAATATTTTTGTACTTATAAGTCCTTTTTTCCTATCAATAGACTCCTTGATGTCTAAATTGAATAATGGGATCACTGGGCCAAAGGATATGGATATCATTGTTATTCTTCTTGAATGATTCTATATTGATTTTCAAAATAAACCAATTGACAGTTCTATCAGAAGTGCATTAATAGGACTTTTCCCCACATCTTTGTCAACATTAATTTTCTTTTTACTATCACTATAAATCTCATGAATGTGAAGTAATATTTCAAAATTTTTAATGTATATATGTATGTATTATTACAATGAACAATTTTTGAACTGTTTTCAGATGTTTGTTGATAATTTGTGTATCTATTCATATCCTTTGACCACTTATTGAGAAATAGCTCTTAGAGATTTGCATCAATATTTTATTGGTTTTGTTCATGGTATTTGTCATCAGAGATCTTCAATGCAAAGTGTTTTTTTTTTTCATTCTGTGTCTTTTCTTCTTATTCAAGACAGTAAATATTTTAGAGCTTTATCATTCTACAGGTATAGTTAAAATTATTTTGTGCTAAATACATATGCTTGTATTTTCTACTTTTTTTGTCCTCTTGCACAGCCTTACTAACTTTAAAATTTTGAAAGCTTTCTTCTTGTTTTTCTTCTTTTCCTCCCCTAGTACTTCTTCCTTTCCTATTTTCTTTTCTCTTTTCTTCTTAGCTCACATTTATAGTCTCTTCAGATTTACAGTGCTTTTTTTTTTTTTTTTTTTTGCTTTTTGGAGGGGGGAAGGGAGGGCAATTGGGGTTAAGTGACTTGCCCAAGGCCATGTGACTAGTAAGTGTTAAGTGTCTGAAGGCACATTTGAATTCAGGTCCTTCTGACTCCACGGCTGATGCTCTATTCACTGAGCTACCTAGCCACCCCTATAGTACATTTTCTATACACTATTTCACTATGACTTTATGACAAAAATAATGCAAGTATTGTATTTATTTGACAGATGAAGAAACTGAAACTTTGAGATATTGAGTGACTTGCTCATGGTTATGTAGCTAGCCAGTGAGCCTCAAGGTTTTGATTTGAAACTGGATCACTGTGATCATAGATTAAGAGCAGGAAGAGACCTGAGAGACAATCTAGTTTGCTTATTTTACAAAGGAGGAAACTGAAATCCAAATAAGTAATTTGTCCAAAGTCATACAGTTGCCTTGTTAGGATTTGAACTCAAGTCCCCTGACTCAGAATCCAATACATTTTTTCCTACACTGCATTGTTTCCTTGGGAATATCTTTTGCCTCCAGGATTAATGACTTTTCTATCAAAGTGCTAGGAACAGTTTGATGTCATATCTTCAAATCTTGAGATTTCCTTGGTCATTTCAAATTTAAATTAGACTAGACCCACTACAGATTTGTGGGGAACTTCTCTGCTTTCAGAAAATATCAGTTTATTACAATTCTTTTCTTCCTGTCTCTAAATCAGTTCATATATACTCAAAATAGTTTCCTTCAATTCTACGGTGTCTATAGTTACTAATGTTGGGTTTTTTGGTGTGGGGTTTTTTGTATAGGAATTTGTGAGTTTTTGTGCAAGTCACAGTAGGTCACATGAATTGATTCCTCTTTAATCACATATGCATTTACTCACTCATCATTGAGAACTAGAAGAGACCTCAGAGTTCATCTAATTCAACTCTCATTTTACATGAAGAAATGGAGGCCCAGGGTCAAATAAGCAATAAACATCAATCAGAGTTGAGATTTGAATCCAGATCCTTGGTCTCCAGATTCATTGCTCTTTCTAATGTACCAAGCTTTAATAGACAGCATTTGCCTTTAAGGAAATCGTGTTTTCTTCCCTCAAAGAGATTTCATTTCCTTATAATGCTGTGACAGATAATATATATTTTTTAATTCCTTGGCTGCAGAATGTATAATAATTCAGAAGAAACCTGAAACTACTGCTCTTCTCTTATTTAATACTTATTTTCCTAAATTTTGTGGGTTTTTCTATCTTAATTTTGGTATAATCAATTATTATTTATACAGCATTTTTTCAATGAAAAATGCTATACGAGATGACATATCCATTTAAACAATATCCAGGAGTTAAGCAGGCAGGAATAAGGGAATTACAAAGGAATGTAGAAAATGGCAGTTTCCGTACAGTCTGGAATACTACAGACAACCTTTGACAGGGCAAGAAGACATTGATGATAAATGACTATGCAAAATATCAGTGTCAACTCTTGATTATCTGCATACCTCATGAATTTTGCCTTCAAGTTCTTATTGCCATAATTAAGTTAAGTAAATAATAAAGTCATTTAGAAAGTACTTCCTCTATTTCATTTAATTTTATTCTCCCATGATGCTCACAGTTCAACAACAACAACAACAACAGCTAAAACATTTTTAACCAAAACATTTAATTCCCTACTTTTGGGAAGGTGTCAACTATAAATATAATATATTTAAGGTAACTAAGCTGTGACTGGTACTTTTCCCTAGCCTGCAGGGGTTGCTATCCATCTCCAGCATGGAAAAGGGATTAGAGAAGAACTCTGAGCAGTGGAAAGAAAAAGATAATGTGTTCAACTTCCTAGTTCCTCTTCATTTATGTTTTCATAGGTGCTTGGCCTTATTTTGTCTTAATTGCTATAGATTCTGAAGGATGATGACTGCATTAATATTAAAATAGGGACAGGGGTAGAGAACAGACCTGTGATTTCCTTGAAATGGGAAATTCCCAGCTATGGAAACTCCTTCCACTGATGCAGGTTAGCACCTTCTCTATGGCTTCTAGTTTTCAAGAGCTGCCTTGGACACTAAGAGGTTAAGAAAAGGAAAGGGATAACCATTTATTAAGTGCCTACTATGTACGAGGCATTGTGCTTGGGGCTTTCCACAAATAATCCATTTGATCTTTACAATGACCTCATGAGATAAATGCTATTATTATCCCTTCTTTTTACAGTTTAAGAAACTGAGGAATACAGAGGTTACGTGACTT
Source organism: Pseudochirops corinnae (assembly GCA_028646515.1). Classification (NCBI taxonomy): domain Eukaryota; kingdom Metazoa; phylum Chordata; class Mammalia; order Diprotodontia; family Pseudocheiridae; genus Pseudochirops; species Pseudochirops corinnae. The sequence goes on from JAQQSV010001658.1 coordinate 17,803, forward strand.
GCCTAAGGGTCACAGAGCTAGTAAACGTCTGAGGCCGGATTTAGACTGCTGTCTTCCTGACTTTGGGCCCACTGCTCTATTGACTGTATCACCTTGATGTCTCCCAGTGTCACAGGCTTACTTGAACCTAGGCCTTCCAGCTTTGAGACCATATCTCTACCAATTACGACACACTACCACTCTTAATGTTAAAATATTATTCTTACTAAATTTATTAAATGTTATTAACATTTAGATTTCTTCACAATGTTAAATTTACATATGGCTTTTAGAATAATTTTTTTTGTTTTCCTATATAATATCAGTCAGCTTTCCCATGTACTGTCACATTTGAAGTAATAGTAAGAATAATAAATTTTTTTAAAGTACATAATTTATAGTTACATAATTGTAATTCTGTAGATATAATTATCTAAGTTTAAGGCTCATAGATTAAAGCTACAAATGACCCTAAAGGTCAACCTCCTCAATCACTCAGTATTTCATCCCTACAACTCTGTGAGATTGGCAAGACATATTATTTCCTAAATTTTACAAGTGGGTTAATTGAGCTTTAGAAGAATTTATGTTATTTCCTTAACAGTAAGGAATAGAACAAACATCACCTTACCACCAAGGCTGGGGGGTTGGGTGGAGACTTGAGCAAAATATTATCTCCTCAAACCCATTTTATTTTGTTTTATTAAATTGTACGGGAAGAATAAGGATCTGACCTTTTTAAAGAGTTAGGTTGTATCACTTTCTGGGTAGAGGGAATGGTAATGAGTGAGAGAATTAGTAACAGCTGGGTCAGACACCGTGACCATACGTGCTTCCTTTTTTAAAAGCAATTGAGAGTCACGATAGACAGAGAGTATTGATAGTAAAGTTAAGAGTCAGTTTACTTACTACCATCTAGCAGAGTATCAGGGTTCTTTTGACTAGGATCTCTGACCACAATTAAATTTTGAAAGCATTGATAAGTGGGAGGCCAAGGGTCTGAGGCCCAAGTCTTTGGGGCATGTGAAAAAAGGTACCCAAAATCTTATTATTTCAGAATTAGAAGGAACCTCAGAGGTCATCCTCTCTGTAACATCTCCAGCCAGTGATCATTCACTTTTTGCTTGAAAGTATTCTTTAAGAGAGAATCCCTTGCCTCCTTAGGAATTAATTCTACTTTTGGATACCTTTAATTGATAGAAAAAAATTCAAAGCTAAGTATTCCTGCTTTATAACTTCCATCCTTTATTTTTAGCTCTCTCCAATGGATCCAAACAAGACAAATGTGATCCCTTTTTATGTCAGACTTTCACATATTAGAAGTCAGCTATTCTGCTCCTTCTAAGTCTTCTCTTGACTTAGAATTTTGTTCAATCCTTCTTCATGTGAATTGGAAGCCAGTCGCTTGCTTGCCCTTTAGATTCTTAGGAACTTAACCTTGTTATTAAAATTGACACCCAGAGATGAATACACAATATTCAAGATGTGGTGTTACAGGCTAGAATAGAGCAGGATTCACTTTCACACTCCAATCCACCATCAGCCCAAGCTACTATTCCTCGCTTAATGCAGTTCAAGTTTTGGCTGACATATTTTTTGAATCTGACATCTACTAAAGTTCCAGTTTGTTTTTTTTTTCCAAACTTCTATTGAGTCACGCCTCTTGTATTTTGTACTAAAAAAGCTGATTCTTTGAATGAGAGTATAAAATTTTACATTTATCTATATTATATTTCATTAAATTAGATTGAGCCCAGTATTCCAGGCTGTCAAGATATTTTTTAAAATCTTAATTCTGTTATCAGATACATTAATTATCCTTTTAACTTTTTGGCATCTGCAAATTGGATAAGCTTACTATCTGTGCCTATCTAAGTTACTGATAAAATGTTGGCTATCTCAGAACTAAGCGTAATTCCCTGGAATGTCTAGATTCCTCCTTCCCAGCTGACATCAAACTTTTCATGTGACCATTCAGCCAATTCTGCATCTCTCAAACTGGAATATTGTTTAATCTATATCTCTTTATTTTTTCCAAAGAATAGTGAAGCAGACTTTATAAATTCTTTTCATTTATAACTAGATAAATTACATGTATAATTAAGTAGTTCCATAACCTACCAGACTGGTAACCCTGTGAAATTATATCAGTCATAGCAGATGATACTAAGAGTAAAGATACAAAAACCAGCATGGGGTCCTTTGAATCCTGAAAGCCTGGACAGTCAGGGAAGGACTGAAAGTTTTCTTCTTAGATGCTTACAGGGAAATAGAAGCCCACAGAGAGCTGTTGTATTAACCATTACTATAAATTTCTCCTATATGCTTTAGTCAGTGGCTCCAGAGACCTGTTCTATATTCATCATTTTTACCCTAGTCTCCCATACAGCCTAATGGCTTTCTCAAGGATTTTCTCAGACCTTTGGTTTAAGGAATATATTTCCCCAACTTTGTCCTATCAAAGAAGCAAATATTAAGTATCTACAGTGTGTTAGGTGCTGTTCTGGACAATAGTCTTTGCCTTCCAGGAACTCAAAGTCTAGCCAAAGTACATAGCATATACACACATATACACACATACATACATGGATATATGTAAATAGATAATATAAAGTGATTTGAGGGATGGGGAAAGGTACTAGAGATGGGGTATTAGGAAAAATTTTATGTAAAATGTGGAATTTGAGCTGCATCTTCAAGGAAACTAAGAATGTGGGGAGATAGAGATGAAGAGATAGTGTATTCTAAGCAAAGGATCATATCTAGTGTAAAATCAGAGGCAGCATATGGCTTACCATATATGAAGAAGAGCAAGATAACCAATTTGGCTGGACTACAATATGCAAGGGAAGAAGCAATGAGCCATTATTCTGGAAAGGTAGGTTGTAGCCAGATATGGAAGGTTTTAAATACCCAGCAGAGGAGTTTATATTTGATCCTTTGGGTAATAAGACGCCCCTGGAGTTTATTGAATAAGGGTCAGCTTTGCTCTTAAAGAAAATTACTTTAGCAGCTGTTGCAAAGGATAGATTATAGAGGGGTGAGATTCAAGTCTAGGAGAAAACTAGGCTATTGCAATAGTTCAGATAAGCTCATGATAATAGCCCATCTTAACTATCCCTTTCCTTTAATATTTAAAACCTTGTGCTTCAGGCTGGCAAATTGAACACCGTGTAAACCTCAGCCCCTCTACCCAGTTGACCTAATGTAGCACACAGTGCCTTGAACAAAGTGAATGATTAATAGATATTTTAGAATGGAAGTTCTTAAAGTGGGGTCCGTGAATATACCCCTCACATACATATATATGTATATATAAACACATATATGTGTGTGTTTATATGTTTAGATATGTGTGTATACTTGCATATGTACATAGATTGCTGTATTTCAAAATAATTGATTTTCTTTGTAACCTTATACATTTTATGCATTGAATAACATTATTCTGAAGCATATTCATTCTCATGACACAAAAAGGCTAAGAATTGCTGTTTAGTATTCAATTTGTTTTGTGATTTCATCATGTGTGGAAGAAATGGGAATAAGTTACTATTGATATCAGTTGCAACTACTATGTATACCTTATAGGTTTTATGAGTTGCCATGGGGGGAAAAACAAAGCAAAAACATCACTTTGTGGTCAAATTAGAAAATGATGAATTGTTCTGAATTTAGGTACCTATATGGTACTCATGTGAAAGATGTAAAATCTATGGCTTGTCCCAAGCTCCAAAATTTTCAAGCTCTCTAAGACCTGCCAAAACTTGAAATCTCTTGGCATAGCTTTTGAGAAGCCAGGGTCACTTCCATGCTGTGATGAGGCATCAGAATGGGACCTAAGTGGAGGCTCAATAAATGTTTGTTGATATATGATATAGTGCTCAGAGTAGCAGAAAGGTCCTAATGTATTTAACACATATGCCCTATCAGCTGAATATAATCTGAGACAGAGCATAAGTCAGAGGCTGTAAAAATGATCAGAGGCCACCCCTAAATGGTAACAAGATAATAAACCAATGTTTGGAAAGGACAAATAAAAGTTAAGTTAAAAACAGGGTAATCAAAACTGATACTAAATGACTTGCATTTATAGAGCAAGTGTTATATAAATGTGTTGTTTTTATTTTTGTACTTTTAGGCTTATTTTTCACATTGGAGAGGCTTAGTGCAGAGAATGCCGGAGTTGAAATCAATAACTCCTCACACTGAGTGACATGACACTTATGAGCTGTGTGACCTTGAACACATCACTTAACTTTTCTAAGTATCAGTTTACTAACCCATAAAATGGTGATTATATTACTTACCTCATAGTGTTGTTTTAAAGATAATGTAGCTTTGGTGCCTTTCAAACTCTAAGTGAGCTTATGTGTTCTAAGAAGAAAATAAATTTATTTATGTTATTTTCTAAATAAATAACATTTTTATTACAAAAAATCCCACGAGTGTATGGATCACACAGGACATCCCTGCTTTTCTATGATGGAAGGCAGGCCTGCCTGTGTCATTCTAATGAAGCACCACTAATTGCCTAGTGGCAACAGTAGCCTGTGAAGAAGAAAAAGTACCAGGGAGGAATTGACAAGTATTCCCAGAACTTTCACTGAAACTGCCACCCCTTTTAAGTGACAGAAATGTCACAGGCACAGATAATCAAACAGGAAAGATCAATGTGACCTCAAGGCATCAGGGAAGTTTTGTAAATATCTTCCCACTATATAACATTTTGATACTCCCCCCACTGGGTTTCTTGTTTTACTTTCTTGTATTTTATCTGCTTTCTTCTTGATCTTCTGTCATCTGCCTCCTTGTACAAATTTACTCCAGCAGTTTCTTTCTATTTTCACCAAGCCTTGCTCCCTCCCATATTTGCTTGGTTGTCCCAGTTTAATCTTGCTGTTCTAACACTTTATTATTTCCCCATTGCTTTAGCCCTTGCCTTCTCCTGATCTGTTGATTCATTGTTTTTCAGGTCAGGTTCTGTACCTCTCTCTGAAACCTAGTGCAAGCAAACTTTATTTTAATAAAATGCCTGTGGATTTTGTAACCCAGGGAAAAATAACTAAGAAGGATTCTGAGAATTCCAAAGCTGTGCCAGCCTTAAAGTCAGTACCTACCACCTGATCCATATGGTTGTATGAAGAGATGTTTAGTTAATGGAATTTTAATTTTTAAAATTTTAAAAATTCTCTTATTTAAAATTTTATTATTATATCACATACTGTATAGGTATACATACACATATGTATGCATGAGTGTATATACATATATACCCATCCATATACAAGTGTATATGTGCATCTACATATACATACACATGCATATATACATATGTAACACACACACACACATATATATTTTTCCCCCCCTAAAGAAGGAACTTTGCTTCTGTCAATACTTTTCTCACAAATATTTAGACATTCAAATATTCTGTGTGATGAAGTGCCAGTATCTCTTGACAAGTGTTAGAGGGTTAGAAGAGAGACGTATAATTTAGCACTAAAACCATAAAAGGTACTTCAATGTAAGTTTCCTGGTACATTTCATTGGAAATAACCAGGTTGAGCAGATTCTGTGAAGTGCCAAGGCCCAGAGCAAAGACTGACTAGAGAAGAGCTGCAAATTGATATCGAAAGCACATTGCTCTTGTTCAGTGTGCACTGTTTATAAAAATATCAGCAATGCACATTTTTAATCTAGTGAAAATTTGGCAGTACCACTGAAATCCTTTCTAGCAGAGCATTCAAAATGACTTTAAATAAACAGAGCCAGCAGCCAGGAAATGCAAACGGAAGGCAAATTTACAGCAGTAAGCAATAGCTACCAAACTGCTCTTATCCCTGCTTATAGTTAAATAATTTACTCTTCACCACCATTAAATGTTTTAAAATCATCATTTGTGTGTGGATGTGAGCTTTTTTATCCCAGTATAATTATTCCTTCTGGCCACTCTGGGTGTTTAATCCTGTAAACAGATCCAGGTTCTCCCCAGGTTGTTAGTAGATAGTTTGGATGCCAGTAAATGGTCCCTTTACCCATGACAGAGCCAAAGCTGGAATTGTAAATGGCTCCCAGTCTTCCTCTACAAATGAGTGATGAGACAGATGCTGCTAATGTAAGTTAACATGGAGCTTTTCATCACAAGGCTCCTGCAAACGTATATAAATGTCTTTACCTAATTCTTCAGACTAGCTTTGTAACATAACCTGACAGCCCAGTCTATCCCAGTATATTCTATTGCTGCCTGTTGTGCTGGGTGTTGATATGCTTTTGCTTATTATATACTAGTAGAGATATGGGTAAGAACTAGACTTATGACTTCATTGGTATAGGGAATGCCTGGATGAAGAAACCCCTACCTACCAAATGAAGGTGGTACCTCCTTTTCAACTCCTAATCTTAGAGAATTCCTATAGTACTGAGAAGTTAAGCAACTTTCCTAGCATCCTGTAGCCTAGATCTGAGCCCAAGTCTTGCTACATCTGAGACATACTCTCCACCATGCTAAGTTACTACTGTACTACATACATTATCTGAAAGAAAATAACTATTTCTTCATCTACCAGAGTACCATAGTTTCTGCTTATACATTGTTTTTCTTCTTGAAAATTAATAAAACAAAGGAAGTTCATAAAATACAGAACCATTAACTAAGAAATACAATTATAAGGAAGTGAATTTCGGCTTGTCATGACATTTCAGCACTAAGATTCAGCATGGTCTTATCAGTACTGTTTCATCCACAGAGGCAGTGGATGGAGAACTAGACCTGGAATCAGGAATACTTGCATTCAAATTGGACCTCAGATGCTTAATAGCCGTGTGACTCTGGGTAAGTCACTTAACCTCTGTCTGACTCAGTTTCCTCAATTGTAAAATAAGGATTATGATAGTAAGTACTTCCTGGGATTATTGTGAGGATCAAATGAAATACTATCTGTAAAGCATTTAGCACACTACCTGGCACATAGTAGGTACATAATAAATGCATTTCCTCCCATACATTCCTTTAGAAAAAACCACATTCCGATTTACAATCACCTCTAAACAAGAACTCCCTGAGGCAAGACCTATGGCTCATTTATCTGCCTTCAAATCTAGAAAAGTACCTTGAACTTGGTAGAAGTTAAATAAATGTCTATTCAATGAATGAGTCAAGCATGATCAATCATTTGTTTACCTCTTGTTTATTAGCAGAGAAGTTTCTTTTATCACATTCCATTCATTCAGTTATCCATAAAATGCTATTCTATATGAGCTATAATGTTCACCTATTCATTGATTAGATAAGTCTTCAATAACTGTCCTATATGCAAGATTATATACAAAGTATGGGAGACATTGTGATCCTAGAATTGACAAGACTTAGTCAATGATTGTACTTGAAAAGTCATTGTTTAGTCACTTTTTTCAGTCAGGTCCAACTTTTTCTGACCCCACATTGGGTTTTCTTGGCAAAGATACTGAAGCAGTTTGCCATTTCCTTCTCTCGCTCATTTTACAGATGAGAAAACTGAGGCAGGTGAAAATAAAACAACAACAACAACAACAACAAGAAAGATGACCCCAAATTAAAAACAAAAAAAACTAGACTAAGTGAATGATGGTATTACTGGTAAAGAGAAGGAAGTGAGAAGCTTGAGTAGGTTTAGAGGGAATGATAAGAGCATGATATTTGACATATTGAATTTGTAATGATGATGGCACATTTCCTGAGGAACACTGGAGATGTGGGTCTGGAGCTCTGAAGAGAAGTGGGGATTAATCTGGGAGATATAATGAATAAAGTTGTAAGAGTGAGCAAACTAACTGAGAGAGAGTGCAGTGAACCTAAAAAGCTAAGGACAGACAGACCTTTGGTGAAAGCCCATAGTGAGGGGCAGAGTAGAGCCATTAATAGAGATAGAAAAGAGGTTCTTTTGCCTTGCTTTGCTTTTTTGCTTTCTTTTATGTGCTATCTTCTCCCTTGAAAATATAAGTGCCTTGTGGGCAGGGACTGTATTTCTTTTTGTTTTTATTCATACACCCACAACTTAGAATAATGTTAAGTAGTGGCTAGTAAGATCCCTTTGATGTTAAAATTGAATGGTTTCCAGTCATCCTGACCCATGTCTGTAACAACAAGCACCCTAGCATACCTAGGGCGGCTACTAGCACAGGTTCTTAGGTCTGCTTTTCTAAAGGAAAGCAACTCAAAATGGGTTAACAATCTTACTTTAATCAAACATATCATTTACCTAGTTCAGGGGGAAAAGTC